>CM060859.1:7803400-7834975 GCA_030737845.1 Acorus calamus | reverse complement strand
TTCAGTATATGTGCTTAATAAGATACATACTACTTTAAATTGGCCTAAAGTGTGACAACTACTCCTTTTCATCTCCAATATAAATGGTGCTAACAGAAATCTGTAAAAAAATTATTTGGATAGTAACAAATAATTGAGTTTGAGGCGCGAAGAAGGATCGCTATCCTTAAAGTGATAATTGCCCTCACTCGTTGAGAGTTTGCTAATGGGTTCTCAAGCAATTCACTTCTGCAGATAACAACTCTGAGGAACTCTCTCACGACACTCTAGAACTAAAATTGATGATCTGATCTGTTCAAATAACATATTTAAATAGAGTTTAAAGGGTTGCCTTTGCAACCTTTCAAAATTCTGTTACAAGACAAAGGACCCGCCTTTGCATCTCTTCAAGGTATTTCAGTTATCACCTGTAGAGATAACTGTTGTGAATAGTTGAAGGGATGCACGTATTGGGGAAGTGACTGTTGGGTCATTAATTTGAATTTTAAAATTATGAAATCTAGCAAAAATAATATTATATTATTTACACAACAGTCACTCACACTGCTAAGTGCGCCTAATAATGCGCCACAATGTGCCTACACACGTACGCGCGTACACATGTAGCATGTGTAGAATGTGTGGTCCCCCCTTTGTCTTTTTCAAGACACCCTTTTAGAAGTGGTTTCACTTATAAATTAAAAAATTTTCTTCCAATTTTTCGATGTGGGACTATTCACCAAACACCCACTTTGCATATTACAATCTTCTTCAACAAAACCATCATTATTTAATTTACTATATACTTAAAGCCAATTTGAAACTAATTTTCAAAACTAATGTTCTAGATTAATTTTTTTGAAAAAAAAATCTAGATTGATTAAACTAATCCATTTTAGAAAAACCACAAAACCGTTGTGAAAATTTTTTTCTTTGTACAGACCCAGACTTGACAACAAGACTGTCGGCATAACCCACAAAGACACACACACAGCCCAAAGGGCTATTTTTCTCTCCTGCCTCCAGGAGGAAACGAACCCTCGTCCCGTGTGATGGGGGTGTCATTCACCACCGCGCTAAACTCTCAAATATTTGTTGACTTTTAAAACATAAAAATCAAAAAAAGAAATTTAAAGCTAAAGTTCAAAAATACACATTTGAAACCGATTATCTAAAAACAAAGATTTCACAAACACAGAATTTGAAACTGGATTAGGAAAAATACAATTAGACAAGTGCATACTTTTCATAATATTTCAAAAACATGTTTGAACTGAAAAAGTCACTGGTATTTTCAATTGTGTAATCATAAATTTCAATAGAAAAGTGAATGAGCTGATAGATAACATACCTGTCATTGAACCTTAGTTATTACACACAATTCTCATAGGTTAGTATCACATTGTTGTAATCCCTCCATTCTGATCGATATCATATATAAGTTCTCCATACAGCAAACTTTTTCTGAGATACAGATGGCCATGGTGACATAACACAAACATTGCATTTATGCAGATCGTCACGTTGATGATGATCATGTATGCTCCCTAGCAGCAAATACAACTGAAAGAACACAAGTATACTGACCGTTGTATCTCTCTAACCTCAAAACTCTCACTCTGTTGGATGATTGCTTCATGAGATTATCTTTAGCTCAAAGTTGTGTCACGTACGCAACCCTGAGTGAAATCATGATACATCATGTAAATTATTGGTACAATATTGGTCATCAAAACATAAAATCATTAAGGGGTCATTGCTTGGAGCAATAGTACAAGTGCTTGGAGCAATAACGGAATAGTCTTTTGTTTGAGAATAACTTTATGTTGTACAAACAAAAAAGATCATATTTAGGATTAGTTTGGTAACTCTGGTCCACAATCCACATGGAGAATTCCTTCTTCCCCAAGGATCTTGGTAGATTCCATGGGGATCAGCAATAAAGAAAATTTTACTTGCAATACCAAGAATGACCACAGGAATTGAGGATTCAAATTACCTAGGTGTTCCAGTAGAAGGGTGATAATGAACACCACACTAACCCATCTCTCCCTTTCCAGAACCCTGCTATATATGGTACCACTCTGGGTGATATGCCAAAAAGTAAAACATTTTTACAGTACTGTGGTTATGGGGAACATGGTATTCCACAGCTATATGCCGCCATACTCATCCTCTCTCTTCAACTGCCCCTCAACAGCTCCAACAATGGCAGTGGTGATCCTCCTATATCTTATCTTATCTTTTAAGCACTGTTTTATTCTTTTTTAATGTAATCAATCACTTCAATGGTTTCACTAAATTAGCATTTGTCACTTTAGCCACTTGTTGAAAATATAGATAGGATTGTGAGATTAAATACAGAAACTAGGACTGAGATGGTGGATTTGTATATTGAAGATAATATGGATGGACTTGAGGCATTGGATGATCCATTGCATTTAAGATGATTACCCTCCCAAGATGATATTTGAGGCTCCCCAAAAACTTTGACACAAGGTCAAGAGCAATTTCATTCTACTTGTGTTCACAACATTGCCAAAGCAATCTAGGTGGTGTTAAATGACAAATGGTGGTGCAGTAAAATAATTAAAATAGTGAAATGAAATAAAACGAAATGCAAAAATGCAATCAAATTCATTAAAAAGAAAGTTCTTTGATAAAATGATCGCAAACAAAACTCAATCAGATTTACTCAGTGAAATTTAGTTTTTGAAAGATACAAAATGCACATCACAATAACAGTAACAGATGAAATAAAAAATCATCTCATGTGTATCACAATGAGAAACAAATTGAGGCATTGGTTATATCACAACACATCACATCATATTATCACAGATGTTACATGCCCCACCAATTTTATTATAGTGAAAAATGTTTGGGTTGAGAATTTTTTTTTTATCTTTGATTCTGGACTCCAGGCAAATTTTCAAGCTGATTGATGGAGACTACTTGTGGCTAAATATCTCAAATATATCCCTCTCTCCATTTCTATGATTGATGGCTTCTTCCACCAATTTAGCTAGCTGAGTCAATAAGCCATCATTTGTTTCACCACTACCTACAAATGGAGGGCTTTCCCATAGTAATTTCTTGTTCTTCAAACTATAGTAATCTCATTATCTGATTACCATGTGGTGTTTTTAACCACTTATTTTGCCACCTATGACTTATTTTAAGTGATAGGGTGTGTTTGCTAAATCATTTTTTTATTTATTAAGACAGTATTTAAGTTTGGTCACAGTTTAAGAGATTTTCCACTTAAATTTAAGTGGCATGATGCACTAAAATATACATCACAAAATTTTAGATGAGAAAATTATCCAAACCCCACTTCATTTGTATTTTAGCAAGAACTTAAATCTCAACACTATATTATACACAATTTTTCATATGTGAAAAAAGTTGACTAGTTTTCAACGTAAATTAAAATTGCATTATAGACTTAAAATATACACCACAAAACTTAAAACAAAAAAATTATACAAACAGCACCTCACTTGTATTTTTTGCAAGAACTTAAATCTCAACACTAAATTTTATTTGTTTTGTAAGTGAAAAATTGACTATTTTCCACTTAGATTTAATTGGCATTATAGACTACATATAAGTCAGAATTTGAAATGAAAAAATTATCCAAACACCAACTCCCTTGTATTTTAGCAAGAATAGAAAAGATAACACTTAAGTTTCCAGTTTACCAAATATCATCAGCTGGACCTCAAGAGATGAGAAAATTTATTATCAATATTTGGTGTATACACTCATTGATATATTAGCTCATTTATAAAGCAACCATGGAAATTATAATTAATGCATGTTTCTGATGATGGCCCAAACAAGTTTGTGAGCACCATGCATTAAAATTTCAATTCAAATGTATCAATTTTTAAGAGATCTTACCTTCTCGTTCATCCACTCTGGCCTTTCTATGGTTTCTTATCTTTTTATTACTGTACCATGCTAGACATGATCTACTTTGGATAAAAATCACAACTCTCTCTTCACAAAAAAACGTTTAATTTAAAATTGTTTCACATATGATGATAACATAAACTAGGTTTATCATACATGCTTCAAAATTCCAACCAATACATACATGTATGCTTCATAAAATAAACGCATGTTTAGATCTGCACGGAGTTTTGAGGGAGATGAAGTATTGCGATGAATAAAAGGAAACTACATTTTGTAAAATTTACCATGTTATCACCCTGTGTAATGAGGAATAAATTGTTGTGCTAACTCCCTGAAATAGTCATTCTCTCCTTCAAGTAGACGTACTACCTGTTTTGAATCATACATTAAATACTTGAAAAAAGTGCAAATTTAAAAAGTTCATAGTAATTATTTTTTAAATAACCAGATAAATTGAAGCGCCAACAAATTATAATTTTTTCAGAAAAAAGAATCCTGGAATTCTATCATATCCTCAAACGTTTGTCAATGAATTTGGACTTCGGCAAAACTTTCACTTAAAAAAAAGGATAAAAACTAGGAAATTATCAGACATTTGAATATATACAAAATTATATTAAACTAGAAAAAAATGAAGCAACATATGAAAAATTTAGAAGTTATAGAATGACATAAAGTATGTTATATATTACTATCAAATCCGAGAGAAAACAGTGGAAACCAAATAAGCCATACATTACAAAAAAAATTTAGAAAAACCAAATTGTTATTGGCTCTTCCTTAGGATTGTTCAGTTTTCCTTCATCATAGGCTTCCTGCACACCTCTCTAACAATACAACAAACATACATGCACAGCCATCTTGGAAATTGTTGTCTACCAAAGGCATCTTTTCTGGTTAAGTTATATTGTTTAGTAGCCTGACCTATTATTTTCATAGAGCTATGGAAATTATTATCTTATGCAATTTCCGATGAACTGTTTATTTGAATCTTGAAGTGTTCAGCACACACACTTTTGTAATAATATAATTTCATTCTGCCTTATGTGTGCACTCCAAAATTTTGGCTTTGTGATCGATCCATGCAGACTGAATAGAGTCGTAAGTAGATTTAGGGTCCGTTTGAAAACACATATTGAAAAGTAGATTTTGGAATAAAGCTGCTTTTTAAGATGATTTTAGACCTTTGACTTTTTTGGGATGCTTTTTTTAATTCAGGAATCAATATTTGGAAGGAATTTAATGTTTGGTAAAAAAAGTTGCTTTTCAATTCAAAAAATCGATTTCGATCAAAAAACGTTCTTTTTGAGATTTTAAAAACACGGATTTCGAGAGAGAAATTAAAAAGAATTCAGCTTTTGATTCCATCGGAATCCGACCCGTTTGGTTGCGCGTTTGGACGGAATCCGCTTTTTAAAAAGCGGAATCGCCCCCAAACGCGCTACCAAAAGGGCCCTTAGTATTTATTATTATTCTCTTCTTTAGCTGAACTGCACTGTGTGTATACCTCTTACCAAGGTCTAGTGATTATTGACCATATTTATTTTCTGTGTGTGCCTACTCCATGAGTGCATATAACCCAATAGGTCAAGATAGGGTTCGGCCATAAGGTATTTTATCTCATCTCATGAACTCAAAAGGTATTAAATTTCCTTAGAAAGCACGGAATTTATTTCAATGCTGTAGTCACATATTTTGATCAATAGTCTTATTGAGTTTTGGGAAGAAAAAAAACCTTAGAAAGGACAGGGAGCCTCATAATGCATTTTTTAAGGGAAATTTTCACTTTCACAAAAGCCCAAATTTCACCTAGTAAAGAAAATTTTTCCTACTATTCACTTATTATTTACTGAAACCCTAGGGTTGAAAGTCTCTCATTTTGTTCCTTGTTTACCTTTTTCTCCATTGGATACCTAGGCCTGATTGGGCCTTGATTCTTATTGAAAGGTAAAGAATGTTCAACAAAAAGACCAGCAATGTTTGCAGGTAAAGGAAAATTTATATGATTTACCTATAACTATATGGACCAATTTAGTTTAGTACATGAAATTATAAGAGATTGTACATAGTATTTAATTATTGATCGTCAGTTGTAGATTCATGAACATAATTTCACAACCAATGTGTTGCATCAAGTGCCTAATGCAGAAAATATAATTGAATAAAGTTTATGTTGAGTACTTAAAGCCAAAGCTATCCTCTAAAATAATAGCAAAACTGGCTACTAAATATATAAAAATAAGAGGAGATTGTACATGGTATTTAATTATTGAAAATAATTTCACAACCAATGTGTTGCATCAAGTGCCTAATGCGGAAAATATAATTGAGTAAAGTTCATGAAAATATGGACTTCAAATAAACAATGGGCCAACAAAAACAAGAAAAAAAAAAGGGGAAAAAAAATCATCTGCATTTTCTAGATGTTTAAGATCTGACATTGGATGATGTGGCTTTATACTTCAAATGTAACTGATGGATGAATAACTACAGTGATGCTTTGGTGTCAACAATGATGACAATATGTTAAAGGGAAGCAATAAGAACATGCCAAAATGTCTACATTAAACTAAATGAGAAATATTATGCATGAACGATAAATGCAATTAAAAATGACTGTCCTATGCTACAAGAATTATTGAAAATGCCCGGATCTCCACTGTGAATCTCAATGCATCCTATTAAATTTCAATTGAGATTTAATACAACATTGGAAATACATCATTCCTAATTAAACCACCATATCTATACAGCTTGAACAACATGCATGTCTTCTTGAAGCCCCTCAAGAGCAACAAAACCAACCCTTCTCTTCATCTCACTCACCAGTGACTTCAATGCACTATAAATCTCCCTCCTTTGAACATGCCTTCCATCCCTAACCATAAACACATGCACCTTCTTTTCAATCTCAATCCAACTACACCCAGGCTGCTTAACCACTCCCCTCCCCTTCATCAGCCCCCTCACCCTCTCTGCCTCCCTGAACCTTCCCGCCTCTGCATACATATTTGACATCAGAATGTACGACCCCGATATCCCCGGCTCGAGCTTGAACAGCTTCTCCGCCACCCGTTCCACCAATTCGAGCTTTCGGTGCACCTTGCACGCCGAAAGCAGCGACGCCCAAAGAACCGTGTCGGGCGGCACCGGCATTCGCGTTATCAACTCCTCTGCCTCCTCGAGCCTCCCCGCGCGCCCCAGGAGGTCCACCATGCACGCGTAGTGGTCTTTCACAGGGACCACCCCGTGCGCCTCTGCCATCGATTGAAAGTTCCGACGGCCCTCGTCGACCAGCCCTGCATGGCTGCACGCGGAGAGGACTCCGATCATGGTCACGTGGTCCGGTGGTGTCTCCCCATGCAAAAGCATTGTTTCGAACAGGCGCAGAGCCTCCTCGGCCCGCCCGTTCTGCGCATGCCCCACGATCACGGCGTTCCACGACACGACGTCCCTCTTGATCATCCATTCGAAGGCGAGGGCACCGTCCGTGACAGACCCGCATTTCATGTACATGTCGACGACCGAGTTTGCGACGAAGACGTCCATGCAACCGTGCTTCACCACGTGAACGTGGACCAGCCTCCCGAAGAAGAGGTTCGCGAGGTTCGCGCACGCGTTGAATACGTTGCTGAACGTGTGATTCGACGGGCGCACCGCGTCCCTCTTGAGCTTCCTGAACAGCCGAAGCGCCTCCTCGTCCTGCCCCGCCCGTGTGTACCCCAATATGAGCGCGTTCCACGACACGACGCTCCTCTCCGTCATCCGCGCGAAGACCGAACGCGCGGCGTCGAGGCTCGCGAACCTCGCATAGCCTCCGATGAGGGAGGTCGTTGAGACGACGTCCCTGAACGGCATCCGATCGAAGACCCGCCTTGCCTCGACGAGCTTCCCGCACTTCGCGTACATGTCGACGAGCGCGTTCCCCAACACAAGGTCGTCCCGGTGTCGCCCGTCCCTCACGACGCGCGCGTGGACCTGCGAGCCCTCACGGAGGGCGGCGAGGGTCGCGCACGCGCTGACCACGCTCGCGAACGTGACTTCATCGAACTTGAACCTGGCTTCCATCATCACCGCAAACGACGGCAGCGCGCCATCCGCCGGGCCGTTCTGTTCGTAGCAGGTGATCAAACTGTTCCACGACACGACGTTCCGCTCGCGCATCCCGTCGAAGACTTTGATGGCATCTGAACCGCGACCGCATTTGGAATACATGTCGACAAGCGCACTCCCCATGTACACGTCGCCCGAGAGAGGCGCCTCGAGACGAGCGCGTGTATCTGCGCGCCTATGACGAGGTCCCCCGCGCCCGCGCAGGCGCTCAGCGCGCTCGATTACGCGTACGCGCTCAAGACGACAGACTCCGCGCGCATCCTCGCGAAGTAGCCCAGCGAGGCGTCAAAGCAGCCGCGCTGCGCGTGAGGGGAGACGATGGAGTTCCAGGAGCAGATGTCGCGTGGGGCATGGTGAGGATGAGACGCTCGGCCTGGTCGAGGAGGCCCGACGCGGAGAACGCGCGGAGGACGGCGTTGTGGGTGAAGACATTGCGGAGGGGCATCCGGTCGAACATGCGGAGGGCGTCGGAGGGGGAGCCGCACTTGGCGTACGCGTCGATGAGGCGGTTGAGGATGAAGGGTTCGGAGGAGAAGCGGGTCTTGAGGAGGCACGCGTGGACGCGGTGACATCCGCGGAGGGAGGCGGAGCTTATGGAGGAGTTGAGGAGGTCAGCGAAGGCGGTGGAGTTCGGGAGGTGCAGGTCTCCGGCTTTTCTTGCCATTAGAAGCGACTGTCTTGACTGTTGAATCCATCTCATCATGAGTCATGACCGTTGATCATACGCTCATGTGTGACATACAAGTCACTCAAAGAGGTCCGCAATTCTCTGTAACATTTTCTAATATAAAGGAGCTGCAACTTAAACGGGTTGAGTCGGGGTAGGAGTTGGGAGTTCATCCTTCTAGTATAAATATTATCACTATTGTGATTGGCAACAACAATTTGAGTCACTTTTTGGTTGTTATGTCCATTTTAATCAAAACTTTTGTAAGAATTAATAGTTAAATATATTAGATGTGATGGTGATGATGGTAGAAGTAGAGTCCTGGAACAGATAGTGCTCTCTGTTCAGGGGAGGTTTGAAGCCACTCAGGCCAGTCATAAGAATTGATTTTTTTTAATGGATTTTAGACGAATTTTTAAAGTAGGACCTATGTATATTTAAAAAAAAATTTAATTTATTTAATCTTATACATCATTTTATTTTAAACCATGAAAAAATTATGAAATGGATGCACAATATTTTATAATAATATAAAAGCCTATAAGCAACAAAATAAATTAAATTTTAATGAAATGAAAAAGTTATGATATCATAAAAATACTTAACTATTTATTTTAAACAACAAGAGGAACTAGGGAGGAAAAGATATAGTGAGAATGAGGTATTATCATTGTGGTTAGAGAAATTTAAGGAAGGGAGTAATTTTAGGCTTGATTTTGGAAAAGATTGTGTTGAGATAAATTAATTAACAAATAAAATTAGCACATTTAACCGTTCATTTATTTAATTTCATCAATCATACAGTTATTGGGGCTCCTCCTTAGATTGGGGCCTTAGGCAATTGCCTTGATGGCTTTTGCATAGGGCCGGCCCTGAAGCCACTGGATGAAGGCTTGGAGTGTATTTGTGTCTGCTCTATAGTGTTGTTGAGTGAACTCCAACAATTCCCACCATGTGAAGTCTGGGTACTTCCTTGGTCCACCGTCACCACCTCCTCTGCTCAATAGATTCTCCGGTGGCCTCACCACCTCGTCATCTCTCGGGAACAGGAAGAAGGCGAGTGACCTCCTCTCGCAGCGTCTGTTCACCACCGCCCTATGAAGGCAACTCTTATATCTCCCATCGCTCAATGCCTGCAGAACATCATAAACACACTTCTTTTTTTATTGAGTACATAGAACAATCTTACATCTAATCCCATTTTCATTGTACATATGTTTTAAATTTTTTTTAAAATAGAATATCTCATTTAAATGAGGTACATGATTTTATAAAAAATAAAGCATATACATCAATGAATTGCATATATGTATTTATAGAAAATGTAAATTTTTTTTAAAACATATGCCTTGTTAACGTGAGCATTTACGTCGTTAATTTTCTATCGACACATATAGAACTTAAATTGAGGCTGAAAACAGATCTGGGTGTAACAGTGCCCTTCTTGCAAATATACATTAAATCGCCTACTCTTAAAAATGTATGCACTCAATTTGTTATAAAAAAATATATATTTTATTAATCAAATATATATATTTCAAATTTAAAAAAAATTCAAAACATGTGCTGTCAATAAAATTGACAACGGAAATGTCTGATTATAACATTTTCCCTTTTGATAGTTGTAAATGCGTGGAGGCCATCAGTTCACTCAATCTCCAAGAAGAGCATGGGAGATTGTGATGGATATTATCTCAAGTTAATCTACCATTAGAAACTAATCGAATGTGATGTAATTTAGTCCCGAATGAGTAGTACAATCGACATGTACCATAAATGTGTCGCCAATGTTGATGACGAGTGCGTCGCGCCTCGGGCGAATGGATCGCCACTCATTGTCAGCGAAGACCTCGAGCCCTCCCACTTGGTCTTGGTAGAGTATGGTAAGCACCGCGGGATCGCAGTGCGGGCCAGTGCCCAATGTGAGTTCGAGCTCCTGGCAAGGTGGATAGTGGTTCAGTCTCATGATGGATCTCCCCTCCTCGAAGTATCTCTTGAACCATGCCTTCTCCACGCCCAGGCTCGTTGCCAGCACCTCCATCACCGCTGTCGACACGTCCCGCATCACCTCACAATATCTCCGGTACACCAACCTTTTGCAATCCAAAAATCAATAAGTAAATCTAAATTCCATAACTTTCACATTCACAACTTGAGTGGTTGTGGCCGTAATCAAAAAGTTCATGTACCATAAATATTCGATATGGAGTAAATCATGCAAGATGAAAATCTTGTACAATCTTTTTTCTAACCCTAACAATAGTTTGCTCATCTAATAATATATATGTCTAGGTCTATGTATGTGTGTATAAAATGAAACATATACTCAAATAAATAAAATACTCAAATATAGAAAATGTAAAATTTTTTTAATTATGTGTATATCTATTTTTTTAGAGAATCATGAGCATCTTCATTTCATTTCATAATCTATGAGCTATATTCTATTAAGAGATAGTACAAATATCTAATGAGGTATAAAAGATAAAGACTGTGTGTAACAACATTTTTAAACTTTTTTTTGAAATGTATTTTGATCAAAGTATTATGAAACATACATGTACGAACTTCTATATATTATGTGTAAAGACGTATATCTCTTCATATGAGGGCGAGTGGATAATGATATATATATTAATTAGTACTCAAAATGGAGCTGGGAAAAAGACAGTGTATAACAACTCTATTAAACTATATTTTAAATGCATCCCAAATACATGTATTTAAAAACTACTATATTTGTGTAAAGATAGATAGAAAATTAATATTATTTTTTTAAATTACAAAAAATGTGATAAATCAAACAAAAGTATGTTCAATATCAATGAGACTGAGAATATCGGAGGTATCCAGTCTGAAAAGTTTACAACACTTTGCGACTACGACCAAAACTCCGCTCACCCCATCCGCGCGAAATCCTCACCCGGCCGGGATCGAAGCGAAGTACTCCACCACGGCTTCTCCAACCCCGTTGTTCCCGTACCCGAAGGAGAGCGTCTCCTTCCAAGGCAATCTGGAGGCGAACCTGTGCGCGTGCGCGCACGCGTAGCCCGACACGCTCCCCCTTTCGGGAGTTCTCCGCGCCTCCTGCTTGCGCGCGAGCGGGAGTCTGAAGAAGGCGTCCGCGCATTCGAGCGCGTCCGCGATCAGCGCGGGCTCGGCCCCGTGATTGACCACCTGGAAGAAGCCGTGGCTCTCGCACGCGGTCCTCACGAGCTCCGTTGAGCTTTGTTTGTTGTCGTCCCTGCCGCTCATGTCGAGCACCGGCTCGTTCAGGTCTTCGAGTGCGTGCCATCGATCGGTCAGAGGCCATATGAATTGTGTGGGTATCTTTGAATGTTGTCTTTGCATTGGCGAGAGGTCGAGGGCGGTGATGCCATTGTTGGGGTTGTTGTCTCTGCTTTTGTTGCTTGAGTCCATCTTTGTTTGAAATAAAACTCTCTTATGTGGTGTGTTATGGAGGGAGTTGTATATGTAATGGCCATGGTGTGTTATATATGTATTTGCATATATTAAAATTGAGTGGTAATATAAAACATGAAATGTTGATTTGTTGTAGTTTGAAATTTTTTTTTAAAATGTTATATATAGAGTTTTTTTTCAATCTTAATTTCAGTCCTCACGTATTTTTAATTTTTTAAAAATAATATGTCTTATATCTAATGTAGTATGTGATTTTACAAATAATAAAGTATGTATAATGAATAATATGGATTCATTTACAAAAATTATAAAAAATTTCTAATAAGATATATGTTTTGTCAATGTGAGTGTATGACGCTCTTGAAGTTACGAGATTAGCTAAATTTAGATTAAAAAGGGACAACATGTATAACAAAGCGCGCACTTTTTTTCAAGGCTTGTGTATGTGTGAATTGGAGGGCAATGAAAAAGAGATTTGTGCGCGTGCCCTCCAAAAGCCTCCCATTTGCACTTGATTCAAGCAACCTTTGATCTTCTCTTAAAAACTACTTCACTTGGTTCAAACTAAGATTTTGAGGTTATCAAACCATGATCATCTAGATCAATTGACCCCTTAATCTGTTGAACAAGTTAAGTCCGGTCTCGTTCATGGAAATTGTTAATAAATTCATAATTTACAAATGAGTTCTGATATGGGACTCAATTCTTGACTAATTTTTTTAATTAAATAATTTTAAATCAATGATAAGATGACATGTTATCATCGTAGCATTTTGAGTGGGTGTTGTAAAAGTTCATTATCATTTTTTTTTTATTGATTTTAGTCAAATTTAATTAATTTTTTGGTTACTAAATATTGTCAACATGCTTCCATCACTTCGCAGCAAGAGGCAGATCAGTGATGGTTGTTTAATAGTTGTCAAATAGTATTTGCATTCTGACATATTTATAGCAATGATTACTTGTATTATATGTCGGTGGTTATAAACATTAATATAAAATGTGTAGCTAAAAACACAGACAATCAATGAACATGTCTTGTTCGTGTATGACATATATTACGTATAGATAAGGCACGTCATGATATTCATTGGACATTTGTCCCAGACTTGTCTCGTGTGTCTAAAATTTAAAAATAATCTTGATTCATATTAAACACAAAGTTGGTATAAAATGAACATATGACATTTAATGCATCGCAATATTATATATATGTTTTCTTAATAACTATTATAAAGTTAGGTTTATGTGAAATTAATTGATGTTATAATCCTTATGGAATTGATTGTTGACGTGCCATTGTATTTATATCAACTTTTTATTGTTTGCGAATGTTCTTTCTAAAAACAAACTCATAGTATTACAAAATTATTTATTTACAGAATTTGATTAATTTGTTTGTCGTGTCTGTGTCTTAATTTGTATTGAGTTTGAGAGAAAACTTTAGAAATTTTTTTTCTTAAACTATTCAACCACAATTCAAAAGAAAAGCCAACCACACAAAAAAAGTAAATTAAACCAAATCTCAAAACAAAGCCAACACCCACCAGAAAACGACACAAAAAGAATATGGAAAGTATCAGGGAAGTCAAAATCATTTCTACAATAATCTTAATTTGCGGTCCAACACAATATTAAATATATTTTTTTATACTTTTTTTAATGGAGTATATACTTCTTTGTCTAATCAAATATATTTTTAATAATTTTTTTATATAAATTCATTTAAAACTGTAAAAATTTGTTAGTATACCGGTAATCAAATAATTCAAATAAAAGAAACTATATATGCATAGTAGTAACTCGTATGGATGCTAAAGGATCTCCTCTTCAGTCTTCTCAACCCTACAACACCCCCCCCCCCCCCCCCCCCAAAAAAAAACAATGATGGATATTAATCCTTAGGTGTTGATACACTCAGTTTTTTTTATCGTTTAAAGTACAGTCATATATATCAAGTTAGAAATCTAGTGAAATATATGTATCGTGATGTATATACCTCGTTAAATTTTTTCTTATATTTATTAAAAGGGCGCGGATATTGACACCCCACATAGCAAGAAACCCACCCCTTAAAAAAATTGTGCACTGTAGCAGTAAGAGTAAACCCACCCCCGAGGTCGGCGATCCCTCTGGCGATTGTGATGAATTATGGTCGTCAGAGGTTCCGACGAGTGTATTAACCCAAATCGACATGTCTTCTAACGACGGTGGTGAATTGTTGTCGCCCGAAGGCCCAGCGAGCTAAATTCACATTTTTACAAGTTTCAAATCAAATAAACAAATTTCACATTTAAACACATATAATAGACAATTATAACAGCATTTAAAACACATCAAAATATGACATTCGCATTCCATAACCAAACAATTCATGTGACTCCGTAACAAAATACATGTTCAAATTCCACAACCATTCATGTGACTATATTGATTTTTTCATATATAAAAATAAATAACATATCTAATAAAAATAATTACACTTTTTTTTCAAAAAATAAAATAAACATAAAAATAATTTGAACATGTATTTTGTTTTCTAGAGATGATTCGTTATAGAATGATAAAATCGTATTTTGATATGTTATAAATGCTAACATCATATTTTGATGTGTTTTAAATGCTGCTATGACTTTCTATTATATGTGTTTAAATGTAAAATTTGTCTATTTGGTTTGAAACTTGTAAAAATATGAATTTATTTTCTCTTACATAACTCGTTGGGCCTTCTCTCTTACTTTTTAATCAGGGTGCGGATATCGGCACCCCACATAGCTAGAAACTCACCACACATTTTTTTTTTTAAGGGGTGGGTTTCTAGCTATGTGGGGTGTCGATATCCGCGCCCTTATTAAAAATGTATTCATTCGTTTCAAAATGAACTAATATACAATTTTTATTAAAGCATATACTTTATTAAATAATGTTTATCATTATTAAAAAATAAAAAATATGTGTGGTTTAAGTTTTAAATTATAAAAATGATTGAGTCTAATATTTTCATATTTCTTTTATACTGGACATCTTCATTAATTAATTAATTAAGTATGCGTGTCTGTCTCCTTTTACTCGAACAATTTTTTATGCTTTCCTCCTATCTGCTTTTAAAAAAAAGACATTATCCCAACAGATACTTTAATAAAAAAAAAAAAGTAAAAAATAAAGAATTATGTTAACAAGTGATTTAATAGGAAAGTAAAAAATAAAGAATGAATACAAAATTTGGATGACAGATCGAGTCTTGGATTCTTTGGTCCTTTTTTTTTCCCTTCCTCTACTAAACTCCTAAATTCTTTTGTCTTTTCCCTATTCAATCATTGCCCACACAATGACATGCATGCACATGCATCCTTGAACAAGCCTATTAAATTTTGTTTTTATGAATCTAGCTAGAAAAAAACAGAATCATCTAAACTGTTATTTTTAATTAAATAGAAATCTTTTAATAACACGATTAGGGTAATTTTACTTTTTAATTAAGCAGAAAGCTTAAACATATTACCAAACAGGTTTAAAAAATAGACTTAATTAAAAAATTACTTACTGTTTTTAGTACAAAAATGTTGCTTTTTAAAAAAACACTGTAAATGCGTTTTCGATGAATCAAAATCTATTTAAGTCACTTTATTTAAAATCTTATTTTTCAAACGTGTTTCCAAACGGACCCTAAAACAAAATTGATTCTGTTTTTAGAAAACAAGTCAATTCAATTTTGTGTTTGAAAAGCAAAATCACCGTAACCGTGTTTTCTAAAGCTCCCTAAGCCCTATTAGGAATTTTTCGTAAAAAGCTATTCACTACCAATATTTTATGAAAATTACTCTCAATCAGTTTTCATTTTTAACATGTAACAAAAAAATGAACAAGAAAGCAAAGTTTCTTTTTGTAACCGATCATATAAGCAAAAACAGTTTGACAATTAGTGCGAACATTTGGATTTCAATTTGAATGGATGCATGATATCTGAACTACACGTAGTGATCATATTTCAATTTGGAGTTAAATCTCATCAAATTAAAATGAAAGGAACTGAAGAAATATTGAAAGGAATTGAATTAATGGTTGAAATCTTGCACGAGATTAAGTGTATCTGAGTTAGAATGGAATGCCTTGGTATCCAGATACTAGGGGTGCAACTTGGGCGGGTTGAACCCGACCCAACCCGACTCGTGGGCGGGTTCGGGTTGGAGTTTTTTGGCGTCGGGTTCAACCCGACCTGAACCTGAATCAACCCGAACCCGACCCGAATTGGGTTCGGGTTGGGGGGTTCAACCCGCGGGCTCAACCCGAACCCGACCCCCCAGATTAACAAATGTTATGCTGCCATAACAACATACCTATATCTAAAACCCTAAATTCCTAAAACATAATAAACAATTACACAAATTAGAGTATCACTATGTTTGTTGTGTTTGGATTAATTATTATAGATATTCACTTTTAATTATTTGTATATAAGGTTTAATTAATAATTAATTAGAGTTTGTTTTGTTGTTTATTAAATATTTTGTATGATATTTTAGGTGTTAAACCCGACCCGAACCCGACCCAAACCCGGCCGAACCCGATTTGAGCCCGAATTCAACCCGATCCTGACCAAAACCCGACCGAACTCGAATTCAACCCGAACCCGACCCGAACCCGCGGGTTGAGATCGGGTTCGGGTTAAACCCTTCAGGTTGAGCCCGTGTTCGGGCTCGGATTCAGATTGGACTCTCTGCAATGTGGGTTAATGTCGAACCCAACCTGAACCTGACCCAACCCGCCCGAGTTGTACCCCTACCAGATTATGGACCAGTGGAGATGAAGACAAGATATATGTCTGGCCGGGTTCTTGTCATATTGACATTAAAATTAGAGCCACTTATAAGGGTGTTATATCTGATTTAATTTGCATTTGACAACGCATCACAAAAAACGATGCCTTTTGAACCCATGCTGTCAAAGATGTTCCTGTGATTGTCTGATGTGTGACACAGGCCAATCCCTCTTTTTGATAAATATAGGAAGAGAATTTGTTTGAACCTTTTATTTTTGGTATATTTTTTTACCTGCCAGTGGGATACGATGACAAAAATGTGACAAAAATGGACAAACATGATGATCTGACATCTAATCATATTATACCCTACTCAAATGTTAAATGAAAGGTGGGCGGCTTGAAACTCCAGTTTGGGATGAGAGAGATTTATTGGTATACCGGATTAGAAAAAATGATTTTTTGGTTGTCGATTCACTGTTATTCTGAATGGAAAACGATCGTAACCCGTTTGTTGTTTGATTTATCTTGAAAAAATTGAGAACAAGTGATGGATAAAAATTAATAAAAAATTATAGATTTTTAAATAACAACTCTACGAATGTATAAATTGTTTTTGATTGAAAATATGTGTGAAAGATTTGTGTATTATGATAGATGTGACATGTTTTTAGAAAATGCATGAGTGTTAGGTGAGAAGTGCATGAAAATATTTTTGGGAAGGGCATTATTATCAGTGATGATTTTTTGTCACCTTAAATGGTTCTCGCCCAATGACTGAAACAGAGACCCTCTGTATTATGATATGCTCCGGAACCTTACAAATTGGAAAAGATGAAGAAATTAAGGAACCCAATCTTTGAATAAACATAAAGGATAAACTAATTTTCTCAACATGAAGTGGTTCATGTGTGTAGAAGCGATTAGAATGGACGTGTGTAGAAGTGTGTAGACTAGACAGTGAAATGAATGATGGATGTCCTATTCTCAATCCTACCACACAAACTCCCTCAAAAGAATTCTATTACACCGTACTTTTTAAAATCTCAATGCTATCATATATATCTCGTTGGTTCGTCCCTCCACTCACGGTGTTAAGGTATATATCTCGTTCCAATATTTATATTTTTTAATAAATGATATCATTTATTCATGAGAATGCATATAATATATTTTATATTTTAAAAAAGCATATATAAGGTATATAATATTTTAAAAAATAAAAACATGTGCGGTCTGTATTTTAAATTGTAAAATTAACTCAGTATAACATTTCCCCCCTCAAAATCATAATGAATATTATTCGTTTCATAGGGCACCCTCAGTTTCAGCTAAGATTCTTTTTAATTATATCAAACAAAAAAAATTTTGGATTCTTTGGCCTAGTTGTTCTGTTACCTCTCTGTACTAAACTCCTAAATCACCTTGTCTTTTCCTCACTCATTGGCCACTCAAAGACAAGGGTGGTTATTCTCAAACGATTTGGTGAGGTGCTATTGCCATCTTTGTGGTTGCATTGCATACATACATGGAACTGTTATCTGTCCTTTTGTTTTGTGTATTATATTACAAAAGGTAGTAGGTGAGGGGTATGCAGTGACAGTGATGCTAATGAGAGGGAATATGTCTACAGTCTACATGCATGCATTCTCGAAAAAAAAATTCGACGACGACCACAAACCCGACTGACTTAATTATATCATGCTGATTCATCTGTGTCTGCCTTTAGGGTTCTAATCACATGTTTACGTGTGGATGATAAAATTTTATTTGTCTATGATTCATTTTATTAAGTAATTAGATTACAAAAGTCTCTCAGTTTTTTTGCCGATTAATTATTTCTCTCAAAAGAACCTAGCTTGTACACGATCAATATATCTTAACCCTAACAAGAAAGCAATTAAATAAATGAAGAAAAAATGAACAAAAAATTACCAGAATAACTTTACAAAAATTTAGCCCTAACAAGAAAAAAATACCTTTACCCTAACAAGAAAGAATTAGAAGAAATTTAGCCCTAACAAGAAATACCTTTACTGCCCTTCTTTCTTAACCCTAATAAGAAGAAATACCTTTACAAATATTCATCTTTTTCACCCTCAAACATAGGCGGAACCAAGAATTAGAATAAGAGGGGGCCAGAAGATCAAGAGAATGAGTAAAATAAAAAGAATAATTTTAGATATGTGATAAGTTAAGATGAAATTAAAAAGTTAATTTTTTTTATTTTCACTTATATTCTTGTATTTAGTACTGATTTATAATTTTATAGAAGATCTAGAAAAAAATCATAAAATCTTATTATTCCCATCACAAAAAATAAAAAAAACAAAGCTTCAAAAATTAGCAAAATGAATATGAAGAAAATAATCAATCACAAAAACATACAGGGATAGTCTTTAAGCTTATATTTTAGAAAGATATTTTAAAATTAACTTCTACATATATAACAAAGCATCTAAATCAGTGATTTTTTAACCCCTCAAAATCATATATCAATATTCCCTTGAAAATAAAGTTTTTCACAATTTTTTAAAAGAAGATCCATGAGTCCAAATCTGAATGTGCACTAATACACTCAATTCATTTTACAGCCCTATTTTCATTTGCCACTCTAGTCATGCAAGATATAAATTTAGTTAACTCGATATATTTTCTACTATCTCTGCATATACTTTTACAAGAAGAAAAATATATTGTTCTCGACCAGTATTTTTCATACCATTTCTGCTTGGTATCATAAGTTTAATTTACTTTTATCAAATAAAAACCGAAATATGGACCTAAAAGTTAAAGTAAAAAAAAAATTTAGAAACGATATTTGAAACTTTAAACGGGGGCTTAAGCCAACATTTAAATTTTAATTAGTGTTAGATGATATATACTGTAGTTATCAGAATTTGATTTAAAAAAGTTAAATCTCATCTACTTAAATCAAATGGGATATGAAGAAAATAAAATGATTGATCTTTCTTGGAAAAAAAATGATATAGAAAATGCTGAAATGGTGAATGACACTACAAGAAAATAGAGCATTAGCTGCGAAATACTTCGTAGCAAAAGGCCTTCCTCTACGAAAACATTTCGTAACTATTATGGTTGCAACTGCCTCGTATCAAAAAATATTTTGCTGCGAAAATTAATTTTCGTAGCAAAATGTATCATTTTGCTACGAAATTTTTGTGTTGCAAAAGGTCCTTTTTCATAGCAAAAGATCAACTTTTGCAACGAAATAAATTTTGCAGCAAAAGATAACCTTTTGCTACGAAAATATTTCGCAGCTAAAAGTTTACAAATTAAATAAAAAAAAAATTATTGACATTTCGCCTTTTGTGACGAAATTATAGTTTCACAGCAAAAGATAACATTTTGCTATGAAATTATTTCACAGCTAAAAGTATAAAAATTTGTTAAAAAAAATACAAACCCTCCTTGCGGAGTATTTCATAGGAAAAGGCAACATTTTCATATAAAAATTATTTTTGATTTTTTTAAATATTTTTTTTAAATTAAATAAATAGTTAATGATACAATAATAATAAAAACAATCTATGTTTTTAATAAATTATAAATTGTTATAATATCTTTTAAAAGAAAATACAATAACAAGAGATTCAACTGAAGAATCTAAAGGCAATGAAAGATCTCTAGAAGAGTAGGCTTTCCCTCAACAGTAGAGCATATCTACGGAGTTTATCTATCTATGAAAAAATATTTCTGAATAGCATTGACTTTATATTTAACTGGAAATACAAACCTTGTATCAGGGTTCATCTGTCTCCAAGGATTGAAGTTCACAGCTCCATTGTATAAGTCTCATCCAAGGGAACTGCTGAGAGGAATTGTACTATGAAGCATCCTTTGGGGATCACATAATCTGAAGCAACACATCAACAACAAATCTCACATGGCAACCAATGAAAAAATAATCAAGAATTCGGTAACATAAAACAGATACTTCCAATCCTAGAAAGCAATAAGAAAAACCACAAACACTCTAGTTCTATCTAACTTGGATAATAAATATTTGTTGATACCATCCTTATAAATGATAATTGAAGATGTGGAACTAGGGCATGGTAGAACATGATAGAAATCATACAAAACAATCTCTGTTTGGCAAGTTTAATCAATGTCTGGGATTACAAAACTATTTTTCTTTCTTGAAAAGATTACAGCAAATTTCAAAAAATTTGTAAAAAAATATACACAAACCTCCCAATGGATTTACCCCAGCTTGTGTATGGACAAGATGTCTCTTCTGCATTCTTTCCTGAATAAAGGAAAATCATCAATATATCATATTAAAAACCACAGCATGGACTTCTAAAATATTTCCCAAGCATTTCTTTTACTCAAGTTTGTTCATAGAAACAAATTTTTTTGACAGCAGTCTCCATCAATGACTGGAGGACCATCTAGTAATTCCATAAAAAAGATAGCACATGCTGGTAAATTTGATAATTTATTCACAGTTTGAAACAATTCAAATTTTAAGAAGGCATGAAGAAGCCCAGTTCTATTTAAACATAAAAAAGTGTTGCATCCAATAAAAAAAATGTTATTTGCTAAAACAGGACATGCTGAAACACCAGTTAAACAACATTCAATGTTAAAGGTTTGTTCATAGAAAATGCATTAGCTTATTGACTGATCTAGGCAAACCTTAGGCTAAAAAAATATAGTTATTGACAAACAACAAAGTATTGGCCATTTCTGTAGTAGAAATGAAATGACTAAAGCAGTTGGGGACTAACACAATGAAGAGTCAGGCCCGGGCCTCCCGTCACAGTGCAGGGATTTTTTCACCACATTGAATTGTTGTAACCATGTATATTTGCATGTTACCAATTGAACGCATAAAGGGGAACCCAAAAATTTATCATCATCACATAGAAAAAAAATTATTCATTTATCAATCTACAGTTCAGAAAATTCAAATTAGATTTTGTCCTTGATACAGAGGCTTTGAACCACATGCTCACAGTTAGACCCACACAATCGCAAGTCCATAAGTCAAGGTGGAAACAAAAATCCCAGCAGCCAAAAGTCACCAACTAGAGCTTAAGTTGTTGTATTGCACTTTACAAATGCTCATCAATTGTTGATAAGGATCACAGGATAGGAAAGACAATATAGTACAAGATATAAACTAAAGTTTCTAATTAGGTAGAAAATGAGTCTCGGGTCTCAGGGATACTAAAAAAAACTAATCTTCACTTTACATGTCGGCAAGCTATTATGGTAAGGAACCACTACTCATTATTTGATTATACAGAAAAGTTTTGAAGAATCTTTCAAAAAATCAAGACTCTGAAAATGTTGAACATAGAATGAATGAGTTCTGTACATAAAGTCATAAACAACCATTGTGTTAATTGAATAGGATGAGACGACTCATATACTGCTATTATGTGTTACATAGATGATTTTGTGTGTGATCCGTTATAATTAAATGACAGAAAAAACATAGAACATGGATTTCAGGCAAGTGAACTCCACCTATAAAGTTCTGAAAACAAAATGAACCTACATTACAAAAAAAATTGGGGAACTTAACAGTATGTATGAAAAAACTAGTTAGCTTTTATGAACACCTTGTCTGAATCATAGTTTCTTCCAAATGCTGTATTCTGTAGTATTCAAGCTGCCACCTGAAAAAAAAAACAGACATAGCAGTCATTTATTGGCTCAGTGGCACAGAACTGGAGTTATTCATGAAAATACATGGAAAGAGAGACATTGATGCAATTGACAAATAGTTCAATACAGAGAGTCTGGTGCAATTGACAAATTGTTCAATACAGAGAGAGTCAGAGACAGTAAAAAAAACTAGGCTGGTCCATTATCCACACACAGCTTAGAGCTCATGTCATTTTAGATAAAAACCATGTTCACAAGTTTAATAAAAAGGATAGCTTCTGAATATCATTCAAATGAGATACTTGAGGCCAAAACATCAGTAAGCATTGCCTAATTAATAAACAAGACAATGAATATGGGGCATTTATGTTGGGCGGAACAATAAAAACACATAAGAACAAAAGCAAAAGACAAAAAACAAATTGTTTAGTTTAAGTCATTTTCTCCCAATTTTTTTTTGTTTATTTCAAGTCATCCTAAGGAGAAGTCCATGTAGAATTTAAGATCCATGTTTCACAAAAGACATATATGTCCAACATATGTTGGACCAAATGGACGTTACTTAAACTTGGACCTCATCGCTGAAACTTATCAGACTGATCCATCCAATTTGTACGGTTAAGACACCCAAAAGCTGTGTGACATTGACACTCCATGTTTGGAGATGGTTGTACAATCTGAATCCATGGATATAAACACACAAATACATGTTCATGCTACACCATAGAAATACTTTTACTCCTTTTAAAATGTCTTATCTGATAATAATCCTTTTGCAAATACGCTATATTTTCTATATTTTAATATATGAATGATCATATTCCATATCCATCATTGTGAATAATCCATATTGGACACCTCATATTTTAAAACACGAAGGTCACATTTGTCAATATCTTTGTTGCAAAGACAAGAATCTTAAAAATTCAATGTTATGAAGACAACATCCCAGCTATGGTTGAGCAGTAACAAAAAATCAAGCTCATGAGATTGATACAACATAGATAATAAATTTAGAGAAAAACATGCCTCGCCTCCATTGATGCCTCCCTCATAGCATGGTTTCAGGCTGAGTGCACGTTCTAGATAAGGTGTCCAGTGCCCAGTGAGTAAATCCCTCCTAATCATCTAAACACCACCCTGGTAATACTGTTAATCACAAAAAAATAGTTTTCAGAAATCTATGCATGTATGTTTGTCCTTACAGAACGTTTGAGAAACCATTTGCACCTCAAGCATATTTCTAAGGAATGGTTCTTCATTAAAATAATCCCTGCGTACAAATACAAATGGAAGCCTGTATGCTAAAGCTTCACTCACAGTGCCATACCCAATTTTTCCTGAAAATAAAAAATGAATATGAGTTAAATTATATTAAGCAGAATTAGATTTAACATTAGCGCTCATGTGTTCAACAGACATCCAGTAGTCATACCAAGCATGCAGTCACTCGCTGCAATCAAATCAGGTGTATTTACATCTTTTTTGGAAGCCTTATAAATTTGGTGGAAGCTTTTGATTGTCAGATGCACCACAGACCTTCATCAGAAAAAGGAAAAAGCTATGTGCTTTCAGAAGAGCAAATTTCATGATGTATAATATAACATTTAATTATATTAAAAACACAAACATACCAAACAAAGCCAGCCAGCAGGTTAAAACTCTTCCTTCAAGTTCCAGCCTACAGGTTGAAATTATATAATTCGAGTAGATAAACAAAATCATTATTAAATAGATGACGAAACAATTATTTTCAGGTTTAATCAACACCAAATGACAAAATTAAGTTATAATTTTAAGATATATTTATAACGAAAGATGCTCATAAAAACACTGAAAAATCAAATGAGGTGCAGAAATAAAGAAAGAGCAGAACTGCTTCATCAGATCTATAAGATGAACAGACAATGGTATCACCAGTCAGTTATTAAAGTCAATGATCCGAGTGCACATGTATTAACCTAAGGCATAATAATCTGACCCTAAAAAAAAAATCAGATCAATAAACAAAAAAAAAACTTCAGATCAATAACCAAATCCTAAAAAAAAACTCAGATCAATAAACACTAAAAAACACAACAGATCTAAAAAAAACCTGAGATAAAAAACACAATCAAAGAAGAGAAGAAGTAGATATACATAGAGAGAGAAGACCTTTCAATGTAACCGTTCTTCCTGATGGTCCTTGCGGCGAGGTGGTTCAGCGAAGGTGGCGAGGTAGATGAATGGAGGCGATGAGGCGGAGCGGCTGAGGAGGCGGTGAGGGGGGGGGGTGATGATCGGTTCCTGCGTGACTCCACCCGACGAGTCGCTCCGAAGCATACTCTCTGAAATCCAATCGGTGTTTTTGCGATTTTGGACGAGCCGCTGGATGGTGAGGATGGGAGAATGTGAGATTGGGATCTGAAAACCCTAATATGACTTTTTGTTTTTGGGTTTGGCGCTTTTTGTTTTTGGGTATGGCGCGCAGTGGGTCATTATATTGTCTATGGTCATTATATTTATTAAGTGTTTATTATTATTATTTACACCCTTTCAAATCGAAAATATAAGTTCATGTTTTTATAAAAATAATATATTTTATTTAATATGATATAAATTTTAATACATATAATTTCATTTTCAATCTCAATTTCAATTACATGTATTTTAAATTAGTCTTATCATATGAATAATCATTTTATCTTTGATTAGAATTTAATATAACATGTGTATCTTTTTTAAAAATAATAATTTACTTCTAACTAAATGTATGATATATAAAAAGATGATATCCAATTCGCTTGGATGGTGGAGATACGGTGTTTTAGAGTTGGACGGTGCATTGAATATACAACTGTGATGATGACATCTTGTCTAAAATAGGCCTTGATTATTAAGTAACCACGGGCTATAGAGAAAATGAGATTTGTGCATGATGGGATGTCAAGAACAAAGTAGCTACAAAGCGATAACTAACTTGGCATTAGGCTTATTATAATAATATAATGGACCATTCTGGTGAAATCTCCTAAACAAAGTATGTTTGTTTTGATTCTCTGTACATTTCTCCAATTAAAAAATACAAATCACAATTACCAATAAATAAATAAAAATTTGGTTTGAGTTTAACTTTATATAAATATTTGTTATATATTGTTTGTGCTTGCTCCTAATAAATACACATTATATATAATGATAACTAATATATCTAATGTGACATTGGCTCATTAAAGACAAGAATAAATGAATTGCATGTAATGTCAAAATGAATATACTCAACTTTGATATCAATAAACCTCAATCAATTATGTAATGTTAAGGAAAGTAGTTCATCAAATACATGCATGATCCAAATTAAAATGTTCTTTCGAATATCAAGACATATATCTCATATAAAGTTTTTATATTTTTAATAAATGATATTATTCAATCAATTGAAGTATATATTTCACGTTTTATAAAATGTAATATCTCATTAGATGTGATATATGATTTTAAACAAATGAAAACAATGATGATGAATTGAACACACCCCTCTTTTCAGTTCCCAAGTTCTTTTCATTGCTCTCTTCCACCGACTCATATTAAACAAATACATTTGATTCGTTATTCAAATTCATCTTGTTAACCAATTATTTCATCAACAACCTAACTGTCATCCTCTCATCACTGCGTCACAATTTTTTCATTTTAATAAAAATAAACACCATTGTTGGAGATCATCAAATTTTCAAAAAGCCAGAGTTCATCATCAAAAGGTATACTTGATTCTTAAGTAGCTCTTGTTTATTTGAAGTAAGGCTCGTTAGATCTGCATTTGCTTACTTACTAAAAGTTTACAATATTTTCATGAATCTGTTTTATATTGAGTCCATCATTTATTAAAACATAATAAAAAATACTTAGTATAAAAAGTCTGGATCATGACTTTCATGTCTAAATCAGAAGGCCAAAACATTTTACATAAATAAAATTACATGAATTATCATGAAAATCCTAGTCCCTTGGAGTACACATCGTCATCTGAAAGATAATTTAATATAAAATTCCTAACAAAACACTTATCGGTTCAGCGATCAATGTTTATTTGGTTTGGAATAAACATCGATCGCTGAAAAGTAATTTAATATAATAAGCTTATTTTCCCCTTATTCACCTTTTTATTCACAAAACAAACATGTGTTTGTTTTGATTCTCTGCTATTCTGGTGCAATGTCTCAAATAAAATGTGTTTGTTTTGATTATTTGTATATTTTTTCAATTAAAAAAAGATAATTCACAATCAACAATATAAAAAAATTTAGTTTGGGTTTTGGGTTTGGCTTTTATAAAGTTTTGCTATATATTATTTGTGCTTGCTCCTAACATATACATATTATATATATATATGATAACTAAAAATCTAACTTGACATTGGGCTCATTAAAGACAAAAATAAATGAATCGTATGTAATGTCAAAATGCATATACTCAACTTTGATATCAACAAATCTCAATCAATTATACAATGTCCTCTAAAAAAGAGTTAATCAAGCACATGCATGATCTAAATCAAAATGTCATTCCAAATATTTAATTACAAACATAATTAATATAACAAGTAATCCAATTCGATGATGGACTAGTGTGGAAAATAAAGTGTGTATATATATATATATATATATATATCAAACAGTCTAATTTTTATCTTTATCAATTTTTTCTATTTATATATATCTGAATAAAGAAAAATATATATGAAAAAAGGACCTTGATCGTTCTTTGTCCAGTATAATAAGTAATGTTTAAATTTTATTATTCATGTTTGGAATCAAATTTAGAAATAATTTATAGTAAAAGGATCTCAATCTGATAGTGATGCAGTGTAGATTATATTTTGATTTCGCAACAAAGAAAATCATTTGAAAATCCCTAAATATTTTGCTACGAAATCTCATTTCGCAGCAAAACGTCAATATTTCGCAGCTAAAAGACACATCTATTGCTACGAAATGTAATTTCGCAGCTAAAAGGCACATCTATTGCTTCGACATATCATATCGCAGCTAAATCTATAGCAACGAGATTGATTCGCAGCTAAAGATCGTTTTTCTGCTACGAAGTTTATATTTCTCAGGTAAAAGATATAATTTTTGCAACGAAATGTAATTTCGTAGAGAAAGATAAAACATTTTGCTACGAATCAATTTTTCGCAGGTAAAAGTCTCTTTTAGCAGCTAAAAATTCGTAGCTAATGATCAAATTTGTTGTAGTGTGAGATTAAAAAATGACTTGGATGACTTGGAATATTGGACCAGTGGTACATGTGAGTAGTAGTCCTTAAAAAATAACAAGACAATGGAATTCACTGTTATAATTGGTACAACCACCCATTTGAAACAGGACAATGAGTACTACAACCATAGCATTCATTGAAATTTCCGAAAAATAATGTGAGTGTTATCATCTGGATTTCCAATGGACAATGCCTCACAATCACAGTGATTTACCTTTGAAGACATGATAACAAATATGTGCCTGTGCTTTGTCTGATACGAGGGTAAAATGCATTTTGACCTCTTGAGTTTGTAAAACCTGCAAAGACAATTTAAAAAGATACACTTACACCCTCGACCAAATTAAATTGTATGGTAACATATACAGAGAAAATAATAACATGAGAAACATTGTTACTTAAAATGTATGAGTGATGCATATTAAATAAGTCATATGAATGTAAATTTGAGATGTAAGAATATTTTTTATTAGTTGAAATGTATGGATGTAAGTATCTAATATTATTTTGAATGGTAAAATAACACTTTTAAGTTAGTATCTAATATTATATTTTTAAGTTATAATAGGGCGTCCGGCTACATGAGCCTCAAAGTTTATGTCTCATTGAGAAGTCCAAATAGGTGTCCTTACCTCATTGGTTCCATGTTTCACTTTTTAAAAAGACAAAAACGGCCAAAACAATACTGCCCTTACTAAGTTCATCCGCCACTAAAATTCATTCTTCTCGCCTATATAGTTCATAATTATGCTTATGCGCCTCCTTTTGTCTCTTGGTTATCTCAATATACATATATGATCAAGTACATGTTATTATGAAAAATAAATATGGAAAATATTAGACAAAATCATTTCTACATTATAAAACTCTTACTACACATGTTTATTTTTTTTTAAATGGTAAACATCATCTAATGAAGTATATGTTTTGATAAAAAGTGTATATAGCTTCATTTTGAGTAGAATGAACACATTTTTAGTAAGTGCATGAAAAAATTTAACAAGACATGTTTTACTGGATTTGTAATGAGATACACCAAAGATCAAGTCTCGATTACCTAGCTTAGAATGAATCGTATTCTTTCATTTAGGCATCGATAACAGGCCGCATCGGCCTGTAAATTTAGGGCCCAAGTCTAACCCAACCCAAGTCTGTGGGCTGGCAATGAATCCATGCTGTCTTGATAAAACCTAGGCTATTATATTTAATTTATTATTTATGACACGTTTGGATGTAGTGATTATTTATACGTATTTTTTTGCACATGCAAATTTTACATTGCAGGTTCAGCGACACTTTGTACATTGTTTACATATAGTTGTCTATTTTCATGTTGTGTTATCAATTACACGCATGTTCTTATTAGTAAATGCTTGTCTCACACATGTGAAACTGTTTGTATATGTGTCAATTTATTATGCTAAAATATAATAATAAGATAAATAGATAAAATGTTTTTTTTCAATTGATTATCAAATATGTTATTTTCTTAAAACCGAAAAATATATGAAAAATATATTATATATAAAAAATAAAAATTTAAAAATTGCATATATTAGTTTTTTTAATCTATATATAAGTCAATGTGGTTTAAAAAAATGTTTATAGTATAATAGAATATAAACAAAAGTAAATCTGATTTCAATTAACCACAAGTTTTTTTGTATTTTATAAATAACAATTTTGTTGGATAATATCTATAATAGTTAGTTAAGATTTTTGATAATTTTAATATAATAATATTTATAATTTTTTATGCAGCATTAATATATATAATCTATACAATTATATTATTCTAAGTTATATAATTTACATATCTATCCAAATCTGAGACCGAAAATCCTCGTGATATCTCAGTGATAAAATGCACGACGTAAACCCATCAATGCAAACTCCAATCCACTGCTGACTGCATTAAATACAGTTTTTTTTTATTCTAAATTTAATGTTCAAAAACTTTTAAATTTTAATTTAATTTGGTATCGATAAAAAAAATTCTTCAAAATAACACTTGGAAATGTATATAATCATATTTTTTTTATTAATAAATCTTATCAAAAATAAGAATTAACTAAAAATAAATAATAAACAAAAGAGCAAGTTCCAAATATAAAAAAACTAAATATAAAGTGATTCAGGGGACCTTCTAGCCCCGTAAACTGGGACGCCTTCCTTTATACACAACTTTTGTTTTATTTTTATTATGACAAAAGTTTTAATTAATTCTAAAATAATTAAGCCTTATAAATGTATATAATTAAGCCGATTTTGATTAAAAATACATCCCAACAATGAAGAACAAATAACAAACAAATGAACAAGTTAAAAATAAAAAATAAAACAGTATTTTTTCCAACCCTGTAATATAATAATTAAACGATATAATCGATCGCATGGTGCACCTGAGCGGACGCACGACAGATCGGGCAGGTCGCGGCCCTCGTCTGTAGCCAACGCACGATGCATGGATCATGGAATTCATGTCTGCAGTTTGGAAGGATCCGACACCGATCGCCGATTCTGAGGTCTTCTAAGCAGATCACGCATTCAATGATGGACTCTCCTCCTTCGTACACTATGCATGGTATCTCCCGCAGATCGCATGGCCGCAACGTCACAGGCAGATACAAATTATTAAGTAACGAACACACTAACAACAGTCCCATACCACAAACTGTTAGCATTCCAAATAGCAATATGATTATTAAGCACACAATCACTACTGCGTTCATGGATACAGATTAAATTCAGAATTTCAGATGAAGGTGGAAAAAACTAAAAAGGATTTAAGATAATCTTGATCTGAACAAAGTATCTTATATATGTGTGTGTATAATCTCAATCGATGAGCTTTTTAAATTTGTGTAATCTGAACTAACGCAGCCAAAAATTAAAATAAAAAGATCCAACAAGCGTTGAGATCTTATAAACACCTTAAATCCACAAGGAACCCTTGAATCCACAAGGAAGAAGCCCCAAAACAGAGGGAATTTCAAAATATTATTGATAAAAAACTGAAAACCCTAAATTACAAGTCTCATATTTATACTAATAGCATAAAATAAAAAATTACTAAAAATAGTAAAATTTTCAGATTCTATGAGATCCTAAATGATCATAGGAATTGATAGAATGATTGAGATATCACAAATCTAAAACTTACTAAAAATAGTAAAATCTCTAATTTAAAGCCCTAAATAAATAAATTTCAAAAAATAAAAATAGTTAGTTGTATAACAACTAATCCAGAAGATCTCCTCGATATATTTCACCATGTCAAATTTCGTGCGATTATGAGATCGTGACCATTGATTTGAATTTATTTGGTGAACCACTTTTGATAGTCCCATCTACATAATCTGTCCTACATCATGAACAAAGTAAATAAGATTTATTAAGATTTAAGATAATCTTGATGTGATTTCTTCTATTATACACAAAAATAATGATTTAATCATCTTTATAATTAATTAAAGTTTCACTATCCTATAAGGGAAACATTTTTGGATGATTTTACTATTTATAAATGATAAAATTAATAAAAATACACCCTTATCCAAACCTTATCTATTATAGTACGTTTCCCTAACAAAATATTCTTAATATTATATATTTTCTTAATATTATATATTAATATTAAACTACTCATTATATTTAACTTAATACTTAATAATATTAATCTAATTTACATATCTATCTAATAAGTTCCTAAAAATCTGAGAAAATCCTTATATCTTATCTTAATTATAAAATGAACTACGAATACCCATCAATCCAAAGCTCCAATCCGCCATTGATTACATGAAATCCTGT
>CM060859.1:7664232-7793400 GCA_030737845.1 Acorus calamus | reverse complement strand
ATTTAATTTATTTATTTTATATGGATATTTTTCGATTTTCACAAGTTTCTAGGGATTTACATCGATTTTTCAAAAATAAAGGGTGATGGCATTTTGATAATTTTTAATGTGTAGTTAAGATTAACTATATACCTTATTAGTTGGGGTGACACTAGGAAATTAAACAATATTTTTCTAATAACATAGGGGATCTGTGGTGATTTTTTAATTTTACTCGGACTAAAACTGATTTAGCTAACTTTTTAGGGAGTTATATCGATTTTTTCCTTAAAATATATGTTCCAATGAATTTTATGGACTCATTTGTCGAACGTGTAAAAAAATTCTTATGAAGTATATTTAATACCTTATTATAGTTAATGCAAGTGACTAAAGAGGTATATGGTACTGTAAATGTGACTGAAAAATGGACCGAATGTAACAGAGCTATAAGAAGTTAATACAAATAAAGGAGTTTCACATACATTTTGAATAGATGCATCAATTCACATGATATATCAATGGGATTAGATTCTTTGCTTTTTTTTGTACTTAGATTTTGCTTGATTCTCAATGTACAGATGACGAATCAGTATATTTAAAATCAAATGGTGGAGGAACGATGAGAATTAACAACTATTCCAATTATAAATTCATCAAATGAAATATGTACCATACATTTTCCATGATGAAATCCAAGCACACAAATTTAAAAACAAGCAGAGGATCTAAATCTATATTTGAACACTCCTCAAACCCAAGTGTATCACCTGATCAATGTCCGTCGGAGAGTAGGGACTCCTCAGCAGTTGAAGAGTACAAGAGCGCTTGCTCTGAAGAAGTCACATAAGACATGAAGAAATCATCAAAACCCTCGTACATCTCCATTTGAGGGACACCAACATTCATGTAATCCGGTGATATGTTCGGCAGCTCGACATCGCGGTCCAAGAACTGCATCACTTGCTTCATGCTTGGCCTAGCTTGCGGAATGATGTGCGTGCAGAGCAGCCCAACTTTGAGCACCAAGTCCACCTCCTCTACTTTGTATTTGTTCCCCAACCTCTCGTCGACCGTCTCCATCATTGTCCCCCTCCGCCAGTGGTCCAGCACCCAGTCCACCAGATTCATCGGTTCTTCCGTCCGAAGATCGATTGGTCTCTGCCCACACGCTACCTCAAGAAGGAACACACCGAATGAGAACACATCGGTGGCTGTCGTACCTTCATATTTTATGACAAATATTATATCATTAGTTAATATAAAAAACATATGCAAATTATATATGTTGGGTCACTTGGGTGTGAATATGTAATACCCCATGTCTATACAAAAAATATTATCTCTTTTCTCACGATTTTGAAATGCATTTGAGTGTGTAAAAGTTGTGTCACGTATCTATAAACACAAACTATCTTCTCTATTAGATAATGGGGGACTAAATTCATGGTGTGAGAACTCATTTCATCCTCACCATCACCCAATCCATGAATCCACATATTCAGAAAAAATTAGAATCCTTTGACTGTGCATACCTTTTCCGGTCTTGGAGAGCTCCGGCGCGAGATAGCCCAAAGTCCCGACCACATGGGTTGTCTGAGGATCAGTGCCATGATCGTAAAGCCTAGCGAGCCCAAAGTCTCCGAGCCTTCCGTTCATCTCGCCATCCAACAACACATTACTTGACTTGACGTCCCTGTGGACGACGAGCTGCTCCCACCCTTCGTGCAAGTAGAGCAGCCCTGAAGCGACTCCCCTCACGATGCGAAATCTTTGGCTCCAACCCAACGTGTCATTTTTCATCCCGCCGAAGAGGAGCTTATCGAGGCTTCCGTTCGACATGTAATCATAAACCAAGAGTAGCTCCCCTTTTCATCTGCAGTACCCAAGTAGCTTAACAATGTTTCGATGTCGAAGCCGTCCGCCTTGACTCATGGGAGACTCTCTTGATCGCCACCTTACACTTGTTCTTCGGCAACACGCCTTTGTAGACCCTCCCGAACCCACCCACCCCGAGAAGCTCTTGCTCCCTAAACCCTCTTGTCGCCATATAAAGCTCCTTATACGAAAACCGGTGGGGCCCGTATTCGAGCTCCCAATCCTCCATCACCTCCGCGAACTTACGCCTCCGCCACAATGTCAGCCCGATGATCAAGGCTGCCATTAATGCCACCACCGACAGGATCACTGGCAATCCGACCGTCAGGACCTTTGGTTTCTCTTTGGGTCCAATGCGCGGAAGTGAAGGGAGCTTGGAGAGATCGAGATCTTGGACTCTCCCATTGACGATAAAGCTCCAACCAAGAATGTAATGCGAGGTCAAGAAGGAGCCCGTCGAAGAAGAGAAGCCCGGGTACACAGAATCCAATGTGGACTCCGAGAGATTGATAGTGATCGACATGAGTGGAACAACTGGTTTTGAAACTCGAATTGGAGAGAGTGTCACATTGAGTTCCATATTAGGTCCATCATAGTCCACCCACACCTGCATCGGCTGCCCACTTTTAAGGCTCAGATTACGGAACCCGCGGTTTGATCCGTCACTGAAATAGCCCGCCGTGTGAGCTTCGACCGACCTCAAGCCATTGACGTCTATCCCGACGTGGTTGTCATCGATGTCGCCAAATTCGGGGGTTAAAAGCGTGTCAAGCTCGACCGCGAAGATGTGGTTCGAAGAGTTTCCATTGTTTGATTGGTTGAAAAGGCCGAGGTACTGACCTGGGAGGGAGCCGGGGAGGTCGGTGTTGGGGGAGAGGACGAAGGCGATGCCATGGCCGCTCACTTTGGGATACTCTGAGACGATGGCGAAGACGAAGGTTGTGGAGAAAGAGAAGGATTTGTTGAAGTGAAGCGGAGTTGGATGGAAGGCGTGTCCCTGTTGTTGCTGGGTGGTGTTTGTGAGCCTCAAGAGTCCATTGGAGGTGATCTCCGCCAGACCGTTGAGGCTCATGTTGGCTCCTCGGAAGCCATTGAAGATGAAGCTTTCGTTGTCGTCGGAGGATGCTGTTGTTTTGAAGAGGAGGAGGAGGACGAGGAGGCTGGGCAGTGTGTCAAGCATTTGTTGTTTTTTTTTTTTTTGAGTTTGAGATTTTTTTCTATGCTGCTAGTAGTCTCTAATTCTTCGATAAAGAGAGAGTAGGGACAACAATTCAGGAATAGTAAGTCGTGACTTTGGAATTTTCTCTCCAATTCATTGCAGGTTTGATTATTCTTGTCAAGTGGCCGAGAACCTAGCAAGATTATAAAATAAAATATGTACAGCCCTTTGTGTAGCCTCAACTGAAGTCCATGCTAATTTTTTTCTTTAATTATACATTGTCATTAAATACATACTGGTATATAAAATAAAATATATATTGAAATACAACAATATATTTTTTTACTTTTTAAAAAAATAATCCATGTCGAATTAGAAATAGAATGAGATTAATATTTCTAGTTCTCGATAAAAAATGATGCATGTCGAATCACCTTAAACATAGAAAAGATAACATGTCGAATATATATATTTTTCGGATCGGATAGATTGATATCCATATCCGTATTCTGGATCTTCGAACATTTGATATTTCTGATTTTTTGGATATGGATTCAGATCATATTCAAATTTTTTTTGGATAATTGATAGGCTTACTCCTAGGGTGTGGAGACTCTTGGATGACTATACCTGGAGTTGAGGCCTTTCAAAGGCCCCCCTGCAACCAGCTTTTCTTGAATCTCTTCATGCGGACTAGGCAGGTATAATATGTGACAAAATTCAAAATGATGCTTTAAAGAGTTTTGCCAAATTAAGTAGGATGATCTTTTTGTCAGATAGGATGTCTACATTAATGTTTGTCTTTCCCTCTCTAATGGATACATACCTTGATCAACAATCCAATTATGATGACTTGATCGAATGGTTCCTCACTCTTGCAAAGTCAGATTCAGAATAAGGTTTTCCTTCTCCCAGTTTGGAGCTTAGGGATTTTCAATGAATACGAGGTTATAGTAAAATGTAACGGTATGTTGCTAAGATGAGAATAATGTAAATTTGAGCATTTACTTTTAGTCATTGTGTATGTGATGTTAAAGCAGAAAAAATTGTAGTGAAGTTGCATAAATCTGCTCTACTGGTCCCCTTCGAGTTGTTCATGCCAATGGAAGATTATCATTTCGTTGGAATATAAATCATTTTGATACCACTTATTAGGAATAACTTCATTTTTTTGAAATAAATAAATATTTTTTTTTGAGGATAATGATAGACTATATAAACTAGGATTTGGTTATATAAGTATGAAACTTGCCCCAAAAGCAACAAGTTCAAAAAAATATAGTCCTATATGATAATTTTGGAGAGACCTCAGTTTGAATACGTGAGCTCCCCTCACTGGTATAATGTTGCATTCAACTCCACAATTCTTCACCATTTGAGAAGCTCATCGGGAGACCCGAAGCTACCCCTACATGTGACCACAAGGGCAGAAAGGCTGGACATTGGCACAACAAATGCTTTGCATTTATATTGGATGTGTTTACTCCAACCCTTTGTCATTCAGTACCCCACCCCAAAGAGAGAGGGGATCAAGGTGAATGGCAGTTGGTGGGTGGAGAGAGGAAGGGGGGGGGGGGGGGGGGGAGTGGCAGTTGGTGGGTGGAGAGGGGGGGTGGGGAGTGGCGATGGTTGAAGTGAGAAAAAAAAAGAAAGAGAGACTTGTTCTCTCACTTTCATTGAAATTGTCATCACCCTCCACCACTCTGTATTTTTTTTCTCTCTTCACAAAAAAACATCCATTAGCCTCCATTTGTTTACAGAATAAGCCCCAAAATAACTAAGAATAAGTTAGAATAGCCCATTTATCTTGTTTGGAAGGCTGGAATATTAACATGTTATAACATATGCTAGAATTACCTTGCATAAACCAGGATCTGGATTCCTTGTTAAGGGTGAAATTAGGGTATTTTCATTTATTCAAGCATTCAAAATATGTGATCTCATAGGTCACTTCAAATTTTTTTCTAAGCAGGACCCCTCTTGTCCTTCTCACAGACCCTTTGCAGAGCGGTGCATTGATTATTGATTTTCTTTTTCTTCCCTGGCTTCTTCAACAGGCCACATGTCACTACAAATTTAATATAAATGTTTGAAAAAATTAATTAGAGGTCCCACCAATCTATCTCTCATTATTTTTAGGTCCCTGAACTTTTTAAAGATATTTCTAGGTCCCTAACCCCTGATTTAATTATTTCTAGGTCCAAACTAACAGCTGTCGTCTGCTTCCTTCGTTAGCATACCCGATATACCCCTTCAACAATTAGTTTTTCCCTTCCCTTCTTCTTCCCCAACCCTCCGAACACCCCATTTAAAACCCCAAGTTACATTGAACACCCTCCATGGCTATGACGGCTGAACCACTGAAAATCGGGTCTTCGACACACTAAATCGCGCCTACAAATCGATTTACAAACTGTGGTTGAACCATCCAATCTTTTTCTTCTCCATTGAAAACTCACGATGGCGGTGAAGGAACCACGAGTTACAAATAAGTACGGAGAATTATAATACTCTAACCAAAGAGATTGTAAATAACAATAACATTGCTTTTGGTTTTGAATTTATGTTACAGTATAAAACACAGATTGTGTTATCATTCATGTCAACTGATACTATTCATATAATTCTGACTGTTATACAGAGATACGATTACATTGTTCCCAGATAAATTAACATTGTACCCAGATAAATTAACAATGTACCAATATCCATTAACAGTGTACTCCGTGTAGAGTCTGATTGTTTTACGTTTAGCTAGTACACAGTGTGTATGTTGCAATAATATTGTACATAATGCATTTCATACGGTTCTTAGACTAAACAAATGATTTGTTTTTATAGAATATTTAAATTTATACATGGATACCCTAATGGCATTTTCTTCCTACAACGGAGAAACATGAGTAGTTCATGTTGGTAGAACTACAACACTTTCAGATATTGTAAGTAAATTATGTGAAAGATGGAAGTTCGATGCACCGAAAGTCTTTTTGAAGTACGACATTCCGTTAAACAAATATGAGAACGACTCTTGTGAACAATGAAGATGTTTAGACTATGTATGACATTCTAAAGATGTGTGGATCCAACTTTATCCAGATTAATGTTTTCATAACTTCTGAATAAAGCTCTTCCGGAGATGCAGGACAAAGGCAAATTGTTTTACTATTTGTTGTGATGATCCAATGGTTTAATTATATTATAACAGTGTATTAGTAAGATTTAACAGTGTACCATACTGGTTAACATTGTACTAAGTAACCATAATAGTGTATGATATATCATTTTTACTGCTGTATGACAATACTTCATATGCTTTATTGTATGACTTCTAATGCTACGATGGGAATGAATTATAGGATGTCCAATAGTGTCCACCTGAACCTAGGCACAGCAATACCAACATCTTCAGTACCTACATCTTGTAGCATGATTTCTCAAGGGGAAGCCATTTGTGGGAGTTCAAGTAATGGCCGACTGAAAATAGGAAATTTGCAAACATGAATCCAATCCAAAGTCGAATGAAATCCAGCACGTCCTCTTCCTCGTCCGAATTCACCAACTCCATCATCTTAACCTTCAATGTGTCCCTTGTGACATAAGTATCATTGTTGAAATACTTACTCTTCAGCCTAGAATCCATTGACAACGATTATGTGATTTCCATCTACCTAAAGGCAGGCAACCCTATGATGAGGGCAACCCCTTTAGCCGTCAACGACAATCGTCTTCCATCAATCTTGAAGACATCATCATCAAGACTGTAGTTACTGATAAGTATATCAAGTAACTCAGCTTCGAATCCTATCTTGGGGATGTCCATCAAGATGTAGAATGGTGTCTTCTTCAATACATTCCGATGACAGTCCCTCACTGCAATCCCGTCCGTCGTTTTTTGTACCTCTATTTTCTTCCATAGAAACATTGGACTTCTTGACTTATTTCTTTTGAACTTTTTTCTTCGGAGGGGCTTCAGTTGATTCCTTGGAAGGAGCTTTGGTGGATGGCTTGGACTGGGCTTTTGTGGACTACTTTTTAGTAAGGGATTTGGTGGATGTCTTCGAAATACCTTTTGTTGACTGGTCTAGTGGACTGAATTTGGTGGAAGGCTTTGAAGAAGCTTTTGTGGACGACTTTTGCGTAGGAGATTTGATCGAAGGTTTAGAAGGAGCTTTTGTGGGTGGCTTTGTAGTGGGTGATTTGGTTGGTGGATTGGAAGGAGCTTCTATGGAAGGGTTTTGAGTAGGAGATTCATTAGATGGTTTAGAAGGAGCTTTGGAACGAGTTTAGACTTCGGAAGAATTTTGGCTACCGTGTTAAATCTCGGGCTTCTTCTTGGTATCAAATCCTCTATTCGAACCATTTTTTCAATCCTATAAAGTGTGCAAAAATAAAAATGTAAACATATAAACACATAAAAATCACATAAACAAATAAAAATAAGGAATCAAACATTACAAGTACTTTTAAATACAAACAAGCAAAGAAACAATAAATTATAAAAAAAAACTAATGAACCAAATGAATCCACCATGAACATCAGCCCACAAATGAATCCACACATCTCATTTTCTTGCATTAACCTCTGGATACATTCTGTGCACAAGCTTCATAGTGTTCAGTCCTCTCTTCAGAAACCCTCTAATGGCCAATCCTTTCTTTTTTTTTTCCCCTCCTATACAGCTCCTCCTCCTCCATCTAACCCTCCTCCTCACCCTCCTCTTCATATTCTTTACATGAATGTGTCACACAGTGGCGGAGCGAGGATTTTTATAAAGGGGGGCCTAATGTGATTTATATAAATATTTTTTAAAATTTTATCATTATGTTTTTTTATTTCAATAGGATAGATTAAAAATATGTATAAAATGAAATAAAGACATTCATATAAAACATATCACTGAATAATTATAAAAAATATTCATCATATTTTAAAATGATATATCATATTTTATATTGATAATTCATAAAAAAAAAATGTCAAAACATAAATCTAATAAGCAATACATACCTTTAAATTTGATTTCGATAAGGTTTCATATTCTGAAAATGTTGAATGATTTGATTATTTTAGATATTTACACAAATATTTTAAACTTTAAATAAATTAGTAAAAATGATAATAAGGTAAAAGGAAAAAATTATATATATACCTTCAAAGTATTGATTGAAGAAATGAGAGGATTACAGATTGTAGATTCTCAATTGTGAGACATTTAATAGAACAAAAAGTAAAAATTATGTAGAGATAAAGGTTCATATAAGGAACAGTTGAGATATAAAAAGAAAAAGAGAAAAAGAGATTCAAAAATTTATTTTTTTCAAGATGGGCACTTAGGTGAAGACGCTGAAAAGTGAAATTCATGCCTCTATAGCTGTTTGTGGGATATAGATAAAAGAATAATTGGGGGTAAATGAAAAAGGAGAGTTAAAAATCACTTTTGTGTTATGTGGAGGGGGGAGAGTTAATTAAAAGAAGGGGTGAGTGCACACCATACACATGGATGATCGAGATGGATAATAGATGATTGTTTTAATTTAATTTTATTTAGTTGTGAGTGGTTGTTGTTTATAGAATTTCATATGTAGGTGGGATCTATGATTTATGAACCCTGATTAAAATTAACTTACTACAAAAAAATAAAAGGACTTAGAAAAAAATTAAAAGGATATAAAAATAAAATTTTAAAAAAATCCAGGGGGGGCACATGCCCCCCTTGGTCCTATGGTGGCTCCGCCACTGGTGTCACATCTTCTCAACCAACACATGAAGCCACACATGCATCTCATTCACAAAGAATTGTTAAAGTAATTTTACTTGAAAAAATGCTATCATTAGTTTAATATTGTACCACAAAGATTTACTAGTGTACCAATAAGCTTAATGGTGTACTATTAAGATATTACACTGTACTAACAAACTAACCGACACAATAACAAAAGCCAAGATATCAATCATGCCTTCGTAAAGCATAAGCAGCAAATCCACCCAAATTTGTGCATCCAATACATTAGTTATTTATCAAAGCTTAAATGAGGTCATATACATACATGATAACAGTGTACTGAAATAAATTAACAAAGTACCCAAATTGTAAATCCATATCAGCAAATCTTTTTAAATATATACTAATTTTGTATATCAGGTGATGAAAGAGATGAGTTTGACGTACTCTAAGGAGGAGGATGTCGCGGCCGCGGAGGATCGTCGGCGTCGATGTCGTGAAGGCTTTTAGGTTTGTTGGCATCGCCGTTGATGGATTCTTTGTTCGTGGGTGTCGCCACCGATGGATGCAGAAATTGTGGGTGTCACCATTGATGCACAGTTCCGTCGACGGAGGGAGGACGATCAATGGTTTTTTAGGGCTTTGAAGAGAGATGATTTTTTGGGGAGAGAAGAATTTTGGAGGGAAAATTGGGAGAGAGAGAGAGGAAGATTAAGTGGGAGGGGTAGCAAGGACATTTCACATGGGGGATAAAATGGTAGTTGTTAGTTTGGACCTAGAAATAATTAAATCAGGGGTTAGGGACCTAGAAATATCATAAAAAGGTCCACGGACCTAAAAATAATGAGGGATGGGCTGGGGGGACCTCTAATTAATTTCCCCTAAGTGTTTCAAATAAGCATTTAAATAAGTTAGTTGGACAATTGATCAGTATTACATGAAATGCAAAAATGTTTTTTTTTTCATTTTAATATAGAGATTATTACAGGCCACACTAAACCAAAGAGTGAAAAATCATTTTTCACTACTAAACGAGATGATGTTTATCAATTGATGCTGTATTAATGTTAAGAAAAATTTAGGAAACCCACAAAAATTTAATTAAACATAAGAAGGGTAGTTTGGTTTTTTTAGAATAATAAATTTAATCATTAACTTATTTACAATTAATTCTAACATTATTCATCATTTAACGACCTAAAGAATAAACAGTTTATTCTTACGTTTTTCAGTGAGAATAACTGAAAACATAACTAATTATTATATTGTTATACTTACTTATGCTAGAATAACTCTTATTCTCTATCCAAACAATGACTTAATGGGTTGGAGGATTATGGAAAATGGGGTTGGAATAACCATCCACATACGCACATACACAAACAGGCACACACATTAAAAAAATGGGGTCTTGACTCTCTGAGTATTTTTTCTGAATTTTACTGAAATATTGAGGAAACGATTATATAATCAGTAAATCTCCAAAAAAATAAGTCTTTTTTCCAGGGCTGTTTGAGTAGTGGAATAAGGGGATAATAGGAGGGAATATGATGAGAATAAGCCAAAAAAGTTGACTGATTAGAAAAAATAGATGGGTATAGCTCTATCAGAATATGTGATAATAAGTTGATATTTGTATCCTCTTAGAATTGTGTTATTCCACCAAATCTATTCTACAAGGATAATGAGACTCACATTCCAAATCAACAATTATCAGCTCCTATAAATTTGAGGGCCCACGGATCAAATCATTTTTTTCACATTTTATAAATTTATATCCACATCTTATTCACATTTTATGTACAACTTATCCATAATTAACCAAACAACAAAAACTTTATTATTATATTTATCAACGAAAATAATTAAAAACACAATCAAATAGAAAATCATTTATTTCACTAGTATAATTATTTATTCATAAAATAGTCATAAATTTCAAAATAACTTATCTCTGAATGCAAACAACATCTTAAATAATGTGGAGCCATCATAGTTTTTTTTTTTCTGGATTTGTTGCAATTCTTAGCCTTTGAGAGATAGAAGGAAAGACCATTGGATCAAGTCACCAAAATTGGTTTGTCTTGTCGGGAGTATCGTAGCCCCAAGAGAGGGAAAGACACGCATCAATGTACATGTATAATAACATCCTATTTGACAAAAAGATCATCTAATTTACTTGACAAAACTCTTTAAAGTATCATTGAAATTGTCATATATCTTCCAAGTCTTGTCCGCATGAAGAGATTCAAGAAAAGCTGGGTGGCCTTAGTTGGTATCAGAGCCAGTCTTCGATGGCTGGAGGCACTTTGGCGGAGCGAGTTGGGCGCATGGAGGAACGGATGGAGGATCTGGAGGCAAAGCATGTTGCTTTGGCCGAAAGAGTTGCTGCGGTGGAGGCAACAATGGTGGAGCAAGTCGATACTTGGGAGTCAAAATTCAAGGGCCTCCAAGACGACTTAGCCTCCACCTCTGAAGGCTTCCGTTCCTCATGTGGCAAACTCACCGACGACGTTGTGCTGGTCAAGCGCCTCTTGAGGGAGACATCTGTCTCAGGCGAGACCAGACATCGGAGTCCCAAAGTCCCCGAACCGAAGTCGTTCGATGGCGCTCGGAGTGCCAAAGAACTGGAGAACTTTCTCTGGGATGTGGATCTCTATTTCAAGGCGATCCACACTCCAGAGAATGAGATGGTGACGCTGGCGAGCATGTTTCTCACGGGCGATGCGAAACTGTGGTGGCGCACTCGGATGGAAGATGCAACTCGCCCGGTCATGGTGACGTGGGAGGCCCTCGTCAAAGAAATGAAGGAGCAGTTCCTACCTACCAACGTGGCGTGGGTGGCGCGGGATGCCCTTCGAAAGCTCAAGCACACGGGGAGTGTGCGTGAGTATGTGAAGAAGTTTTCCTCCTTGATGCTGGACATCAAGAACATGGCTGAGGAAGACAAACTCTTCAATTTCATGTCTGGGTTGCAGAACTGGGCCCAGAATGAATTGAGGCGCCAAGGAGTCAAGGACCTTCCGGCGGCAATAGCGGCAGCTGACGCTCTTGTGGACTACAAACAGCCTGACTCTTCCGGGGAGGAAGGTGTGGGGAAGTCCAAAGAGAAACTCCAGAAGGGTGGGAAGACTGACGGCAAGAAGGATAGGGACGCCTCTGAAGGGAAACAGACCACCAAATCGAGTGATGGTTGTTTCTTTTGCGGAGGGCCCCATCGTGCCCGAAACTGTCCCAAGAAGGAGAAGCTGAATGCTTTGGTTGTCGAGGAAGCAGACTCATCATCAGCCGGGGATTGTGTGCGAGTCAATCCCCTCCAACTCTTGAACGCGCTGCGACTGGAGGAGGGCCCTCGGGAAGGGTGGCATGATGAACCTTGACGCGGTGGGAATGGGAAGCCTCTTCGAGCGTTGGTGGGTGTGCACCACCCACAACTTCTTCCATAGAAAAGTTGTGCGCAAGTGGGGACTTGCGCTCACCGGGAGTCTTACCGCATCTTAGCGGTGAACTCAGAGGCAGAACCCATTGTTGATGCGTCGGGGAGCGTCAACATCCAAGTCGGCGGGTGAGTCGACTTATGCGACTGTTGGCAAGTTCAAGACTATGTTGATCCAGGAGGGATTACACGAGGTCTAAGTGATGGGTGCCTTTAGTCGTGGAAGAAGGTGGAGCATCATCGGTGCTTCACAGTCACTCAGCGGAGGAGTGGCTACTCGAAGGTTGCTCTGACGAGGACGTCAGACTCAATGGGTGGGGAAGGCTTGTCACACCCCAAAACTCATGGCATGTGAAGGGGACACGTGCCAGGCATGTTTGGGTGCAAGTGCGCAATGGCTTGCGAACATGTCAAGATGAGCGAGACGCGTATGTGGCTCGGAGACATGTGGGGATGGCTGGAACGGACCCCAGTCATACACGGAGGCATAACCAAGAAGCGTGATCCAAATGAGCCGGCACCACGGGCGCAATGACGTGGGCTTGCCGGGCAACTAGACCGGGAGCTTCGGAAGCCCTGACCGGGGGTGTCAGGCAAATCATCCGGGAACATCGGATAACTCGATCGGGAGTGTCGGGAACCTCGACCGGGAGTGTCGGGTAACATGTCTGGAGTGCTGGACATCGTGTTCGGGCACAATCGGGGAATCTACCGGACGGACTCGGGAGAACCAATGCAGCGTTGCCAGTCTTGTCCTAAGATGTGCACCGAGTGCGCAATGACTCGGGGGACACATGGACACTCAGAAGGGATCTGACCTTACAAGGACTGGACTGCATAAGCTAGACATGGGCACGTGGAGGGGACGTGCAGGTGTGATGCGCAATGATCACTCCAACAAAAGGGGAATCCGCACAGTACGTGGCGTACCAGTCGAAGAACCAGTGGGCATCCAGGCAGGGTGACCGGATGCACTTAAGGTGTGCACCAGGTGCACGAGTGCACAATGGCTCGTGAGCACAATCAGAAGGTGCGGAAGCGTGGGCGATGCGTGGTGCATGACACAACGTGGGGCACGTAGAGACGCAGTCTGAAAGTGGGCTAGTGGTTGCACGGAACTTGCGGGAATGTAGGTGATGTGGTGCGGGGCGCGACGTAGCATACGCGGGATCGCCACGAACACGGACAGTTGCAAGGGATGCGAGGGTGGGCAGTTAGACGCGCACGGTTACGCGGTCTAATGCACCACGGGGGCAGACGGTTTGCACTGGGCGTGGAAGTGGGGGAGATGCGCGCGTGGGCAACGGCGTGGCTCGCACCATCCACACTGGCAGGACCACTTAGCACGCGAGCGAGAACGAGCGGAGTCTCGGGCGCGTGAAGCAGAATCGTAGACAACTCGTGGGGCGAGGTGGCACGTGATGCACGCAAAGTGGGCAAGGTGTGGTCGGTTATGTAACTGCCGTAACTAATCCATGCTGGGGAACATGGGTAGTTACTGGCAAGTGGGGCTCCTGCGTGGGCTGAGTTTTTGTAATCGTAGACTGAGGCAGTCTATATAAGGGTGTAAGTGTGATCCTTCGGGACACACAAGTCCTTGAGTCATTTCCTTTGTATTCCGAGTGTTGAATAAAAAGGTTGGGAAGAGTGTTTCCTGTAAATCTGTGGGTGCCTAAGGATTGTGTCGGGGCTGACCGGTGGGGGTATCGGTGCCACACGGGGAAAATTTCTGGTTCAAAATTTGACCCCGTATCCGACAAAATATCAAAAAGATATTTCAGATCGGATACGGATATGATGGTATCCAAAAAGTATCTATATCTAAAATTATTATATTATTATTTATTATATTAATATATTTATACTTTTTAGAATACTATGAGTTTTTTTTATTGTTTTTACTTTAAACAATATAATGTTTTGTGTGTATATTTATAATTTTTATGTTTAATACTAGATAATTATTAGTCTACATATTTTAGATAATAGAAATATGATTTTTATTTTTGAGTGTCGAATTTTTTAATATTTTAATCATATTCGTATCTAATTAGACTTTTCAAATATTTTAGATATTTATCACAATCTAAATCTAATTTTTTAATCGAATACTGATAAAATATATGTTGGATGTCAGATACATATTTTTTTAGATATTCGGTTCAGATACAGATATGAAAATGGGTCAATCTCAATTGTATCCCATCTGTTAACAAGCTTAGTCTCAGCTCTCGTGGTTGGCTTCCTGAACTTCCACTTCCCAAGAGCCCACAAGGAAAAATATCAAAAATAATTTTTCCAAAAAAAAACATTTTTTTTCTGAAATAAAACTGAGTTGTGGGAAGTTTATGACAAGAACAAGGCTGGGGGTTGAGTGCGGTCACAGGGCAATAGGACATGGTTAATTAAACAAGTTATATATATATATATATATATATATATATATATATATATATATATATATATATGGAAGTGATTCGGTGCGGGAATGCGGGAAGCGATCACGGGCCGTCGATCACGGGTCCATCGCATCGGACGGTCGGGGGCGATTCACATCGACCGTTGGATGCGATGGACCCGCGATCGAACGATCGACGTCGTTTCCCGCATTCCCGCACTGAATCACTCGACTATATATATATAGTCGAGTGATTCAGTGCGGGAATGCGGGAAACGACGTCGATCGTTCGATCGCGGGTCCATCGCATCCAACGGTCGATGTGAATCGCCCCCGACCGTCCGATGCGATGGACCCGTGATCGCTTTCTGCACGACCGCATTCCCGCACTGAATCGGCTCCCTATATATATATATATATATATATATATATATATATATATATATATATATATATATATATGAAGCGGAACGGCGGTGGGGTTGCGACGTGGGCCGTTCGATCGCGGGTCCATCGCATCCGACGGTCGATGTGAATCGCACCCGACCGTCCGATGCAATGGACCCGTGATCGCTGCCGCACCGCCGTTCCGCCGCACCCAATCACCCCTATATATATAGACACACACACACACACACACACACTAGTACTAGAGTCCTATTAAAATGATTGGTGTCGAATAAGACAAGGTCGACACTCTTCTGATATTTGCAGATAGGCTCCCGGTTATTTACAAATAGCCCCCTGAGTAAATAATATTTATTATTGGGTCCCTGAAAGCAACACAAGAAGACAAAAAATTTTGAACTATTTGAGGATAATCTGGGTTATTTACAGATCATCCCCCAGATCCATGATATTTATAACTAGATCTCTAAAAAAATCAGCCAATTTTGTCCACTTTTGCGGATAGGTCTCCAAGGTCTCAGATATTTATGACCATGTCCCTCCAAAATCCAATTTTTTTAACCACTAATATTGGTTATAGACTTATAGGTTATGTATGTATTGCTCATGTATAAGGATTTTAGATTTTTTTATGTATTGCTCATGTATAATTGGTTATAGGTTATGTAAGCATTGTTCATGTATATGGATTCATTTGTTTCAAGGATTTTATTTGTTTTCATATAGGGATTTTAGTTTTCATATTTTTTGGATGTATTAAAGGAATCCCTATACATAAACAATATATACAAAAAAATATATAAGCAATACATACGTGAACAATATATAGAAACATACATCACTAATACATCCAATACAAAAAAATATATAAGCAATACATACGTGAACAATATATAAAAACATACATCACTAATACATCCAAAAAAATATGAAAACTAAAATTTCTATATGAAAATAAATAAAATCGTTGTAGATGAGCAATACATACATAATCTAATATCCCTATATATAAAAACATACATCACTAATACATCAAAAAAATATGAAAACTAAAATCCCTTGATTGAATTCTAATATGGCAACATAAATAAAAATCCGCTCCGTGGGATGATAAATTTGAGAGTTTTCCACAAAATAAAAATAAATTGTATTTCAATATAAAGGAATCCCTATACATGAGCAATATATACAAAAAATATATAAGCAATACATACGTGAATAATATATAAAAACATACATCACTAATACATCCAATACAAAAAATATATAAGCAATACATACGTGAACACTATATAAAAACATACATCACTAATTCATCCAAAAAATATGAAAACTAAAATTTCTATATGAAAATAAATAAAATCGTTGTAGATGAGCAATGCATACATAATCTAATATCCTTATATATAAAAACATACATCACTAATACATCCAAAAAATATGAAAACTAAAATCCCTATATGAAAACAAATAAACTCCTTGAAACAAATGAATCCATATACATAAACAATGCTTACATAACCTATAATCAATTATATATGAGCAATACATAAAAAAAAATCTAAAATCTCTAGGTCTCAGATATTTATGATTAGGTCCCTCCAAAATCCAATTTTTAACCACTAATATTGGTTATAGACTTATAGGTTATGTATGTATTGCTCATGTATAAGGATTTTAGATTTTTTTTTTATGTATTGCTCACGTATATGGGAGCCGATGGGGTGCGGTCGTGCGACCGTGCACCCCGTCATGCGCCCAAGTCGTGGACCGTGCGATTCGATGTTCTTGCGATCACACGGTCCGTGTTTAAAACATGTCGACCGTGCGAACGACGAGAACATCGATCACACGGTCCACGTAAGGGGCGCACGATGGGGTGCATGTTCGCACGACCGCACCCCATCGCCCCCGCGCGCGTGTGTGTGTGTCTATATATATATATATATATATATATATATATATATATATATATATATATATATATATATATATATATATATTTGGCTATTTTGAGATAGCAGTGAAAGCAATTACTATACAAGGTCCACCGTCTCATCTGTGCATATGGGGGTTATGTAAAAAAAAAAAAAAAAGGTCAACAAAGTGTTAGATCAGTTCATGTTTCTTAAATATGCAAAACTTAATTAATGTGGCGTTTTTGAATATTAGGCTTTTGTGCTTTCTGATTGAAATTTAAAATAATGTTAGTTGAAATTCAATTGAAAAGTATGATTTTAATTTGTATGAAATAATTTAATAAACTCTTTTTTTATGAAGCTCATTTTTGTTTCTTTATTTTTTTCTAAAACACAATTTTTGTACTAAAAGTTAAAATAAATCTTTTAACTAAGTATGTTTTTGTAGAGCCGTTTGAGAACACTGTTTTATTTATTAAAAAGCAAAATCTCACTCAAACTTTGGGTTTTCAAATGTCAAATAAGGGATTTTTAATCTCAGAAATGTTCTTGTTAGCTTTGAACAATTTTTGATAAATAACATTTAACTCCTACTTTATTATAAATACTTAATTTGCCTTTTGTTTTTCATAAAAATATGGAATTTTTAGAAAATGTGTGTTAAATTTTTCATAAAAAATAATTCATTTGAAGTTTAAAGTCAATGTTTTAATAAGAGTCACTAGTTCAACAATTGGGTTATCCGGATTTGAACTATGACATTATCATGACATAATACTAAAGGTCTGTTAAGAAACACAGATTAAAAAGTAGCTTTTAGAATAAAACTGTTTTTTAAGATAATTTTATACCTTGACTTTTTTTGTATGCTTTTTTTTTAATTCATGAATAAATATTTGAAAGGAGTTTATTGTTTGACAGATAAAACTGTTTTTCAATTAAAAATATCGATTCCGACCAAAAAACTCTGTTTTTGAGATTTTCAAAACACAGATTTCGAGGGAAAAATTAAAATGAATCAAGCTTTCGATTATGTAAAAAACTGCTCCGTTTGGCTGCACGATTTTAGCTTTTTAACTTTTCAAAAAGTAAAAGCGCCCCAAATGCACAACCAAACGGGCCTAAATTTGAATATTTGCATTAAAATTGAGACATAACTATCAATAAACAATAAAGATAAAATAGACAAATGGTCTAATGAGAATTTTAAAAATTAAAAAGAGTGATTTGAAAGCCCATACCAAAAAATTTAAAATAGTGATTTTGAGGATTTTTTCATTATTGAATTTTGATTTAAATGATTATTCTTGGATGACAATTGTAAAATATTAAATTAGATACTTGAGTGTGTTTAGAATTTTAAATTTAAAAATTTAAATGCCATTAAAAAATTTGTATATAGTCAATGAAAAAATTATTTTTGCATGGTTCTAAGCTTTTATTTATTGATAGATTAGTGATTTTAGTGGAATCTAACGTATTTATATTATGTATTTATTTATTAACATTTAAACTACTATTATTTTAATTTTTATTTATTTATATTTAAAATCTCATTCATGAAGGATCCACGATTTCTTCACTGTTATAAAATCTTTACTATGCCACTACACACCATAATTGATTTAAAATATCAAATGATAGAAGTTGAAAATATGTTGTAACTGAAAATCAATATCAAAATACTTATTCATTCATCAAACATTTTGTATACAAATTTCAAAATATTTACAAAATAATATAAACATTTTGTCCATGGACTAATAAGAAAAAAAATATTTAAAGTTGGTGACTATAAATGAAATATGACGAAGGAAGAAACTGAACACTAAATAATATAGTTTACAAGGTGTACGGACAAACGTTTGACGGAGAAATTAAAAATGAAATAGGTAGTTAAATTTAAGGACATAAAAAAAAAAAAAATCGATACTACATAAGCATGTCTATGTGGACTTAAAACGACTTAAAACTACGTATCCCTTGAATTAAGTATCATCTTGTTGGGTTTTTGGCCAGGGGACATGAATAGACCTGCATTGAATTGGAGAGGAAAGACTTTTACTTTTGCTAATTTGTTTGGTTGTTCATTGTTGGCCACGACATGAATGGACCTGCATTTAATTGGAGAGGAAAGATTCCACTGACGCGCCAAGACTTAACTATCGAATTAGCGCTGAATTGTTAGACGTTGGAGCAGCTGACGCCTCTTTTACTTCAACCTTAACACCCGTTGAACAGTGATGAAAAAATAAATGAAAATGTTATACTCAACCTTGTTTTCAACCTCAAAATAGTACTTCTCATTTAATTATGTTTATATTCTTGACAAAATAATAGATTTAATCTCTCAGTTAAATTATTTTTATAAATACATTCAAATAAATCCCTACAAAATATAAATAATCCAATTTAGTCCTTTTGATAACAAAATTGTTTGACTTTTCCTGAAAATTCTCCTGCTATTCTACACTCACAAACGATAAAAAAAGAGGAAAATCAATATAAATCCCTTGAAACTTATGAAAATCGAAAAAAATCCCTGAAAAATCAGTAAATTTCCTTAAAGTCAATCACAAATATATTTAGTGTATTAAAATAATTTATCAAGTAAATTTTATAAGGGTATTACGTAATTTATTATTATTGGTTAGAGAACCACATTTTTGGTTAATCCCGGTTATGGTAGGGACTAAAATGAATATTGTCTAATAAGATAGGGAGCTGAGAGGATTAATTTACCGATTTTATAGGGATCTTTTTCGATTTTCACAAGTTTCTAGGGAGCTATATTGATTTTTCAAAAATAAGGGGTGAGGGCATTTTAAAACTTTAATGTGTAGTTAGGGTTAACCGTGTACGTGGTTAGTTGGGGGGGGGGATATTGGTAGGGATTGGAACGATATTTTTCTAATAACAGAGGGAGCTGTGATGATTTTTTAATTATAATGGAACAACAACCAATTTAATTAAATTTCTAGGGAGTTATATCGATTTTTTCCTTAAAACATATGTTCCAATGAATATTATGGATTCATTTGTAGAATGTGTAAAACAATTCTTGTGAGGTATACTTAATACCTTATTACAGTTAATGCAAGTGATTAAAGAGGTATATAGTATCATAAATGTGATTAAAAATAGACTGAATGTAATAGAGCTATAAGAAGTTAATACAAATAAAGGAGTTTCACATATATTCTAAATATATGCATTAAGTTCACATGATACATGAACAAGATGAGATCCTCGGCTTGTATTTTTGTACTTAGATTTTGTTTGACTTTCAATGTATGTATGACGAATCAGTATGATTAAAATCAAACGGTGGAGGAACAATAAGAATTAACAGCTATTCCAATTCTAAATCCATCAACTGAAATATATGACATAGTTCCCATGACAAAATCCAATCACACAAATTAATAAAAAATAAGTAGAGGATCCAAATCCAGATCTGAACACTCCTCAAACCCTAATGTATCATCTGATCAACGTCCGCCAGAGAGTATGGACGCCTCAACAGTTGAAGAGTGCAAGGACGCCTGGTCTAAAGAAGTCCCATAAGCCATGATGAAATCATCAAAACCATGGCACCCCTCCATGTTAGGGATGCCAACATTCATGTAATCCGGCGATAAGTTTGGCAGCTCGACATCGCGGTCCAAGAACTGCATCACCTGCTTCATGCTTGGCCTAGCCTGCGGAATGATGTGCGTGCAGAGCAGCCCAAGTTTCAGCACCAGCTCCACCTCCTCCACTGTGTATTCGCTCCCCAACCTCTTGTCGACTGTCGCCATCACCGTCCCCCTCCACCAGTGGTCTAGCACCCAGTCCACCAGATTCATCTGTTCTTCCACCCGGAGATCGATTGGTCTCCACCCACACACCACCTCAAGAAGGAACGCACCGAATGAGAATACATCGGTGGCTGTCGTACCTTCGGTCATAAAATTCATGTACAACAAATATTTTGTCATTACTATGAAAAAGATATGTAAATTTTTTTTTATATTGGGTGTGAATATATAATACTCCACGTTTATGCTGTAATATTTTATCTGTTTTACTCCTAAATAAACTTAGGATTTTAAAATGTATCTTGTTTGAGAATTCATAGCGTGAGAACTCAATTCGCTCTCACCATTACCCAATCCTTGAATCTTCAATTGCTCATCACTCTTTTAACAGGAATGGCATCAATTATGTGAATACTACTTTGTGATAGTGCGTACCTTTTCCGGTCTTGGAGAGCTCCGGTGCGAGGTAGCCCAAGGTTCCGACAACGTGGGTAGTTTGAGGATCAGTGCCGTGATCGTAAAGCCTGGCAAGCCCAAAGTCTCCGAGCCTTGCGTTCATCTCACCGTCCAACAACACATTGCTCGACTTGATGTCCCTGTGGATGACAAGCTGTTCCCACCCCTCATGCAGGTAGAGTAGCCCAGAAGCAACTCCCCTCACGATGCGAAATCTTTCGCTCCAACCCAATCCGTCCCTTTTCGTCCCGTCGAAGAGGAGCTTATTGAGGCTTCCGTTTGACATGTAATCATAAACCAAGAGTAGCTCCCCCTTTATCCTGCAGTACCCGAGGAGCTGAAGAATGTTGCGATGTCGAAGCCGTCCGATGCTTATGATCTCCGCCACGAACTCCCTCATCCCTTGCCTTGACTGATGGGAGACTCTCTTGATTGCCACCTCGCACTTGTTCTTCAGCAACACGCCTTTATAAACCCTCCCGAACCCACCAGCCCCGAGAAGCTCTCGCTCTCTAAACCCTCTTGTCGCCATATAAAGTTCCTTATATGAGAACCGGTGCGGCCCATATTCATGCTCCCAATCCTCCATCAGCTCCGCGAACTTGTGCCTCCGCCACAACATCACCCTGATGATTGATGCCGCCGTTAACGTGACCACCGACAGGATCACCGGCAATCCAATCATCAGGACCTTTGATTTCTCTTTGGGTCCAATGCGCGGAAGCGAAGGGAGCTTGGAGAGATCGAGATCTTGGGCTTTCCCATTGATGCAAAAGCTCCACCCAAGAATGTAATGCGAATTCAAGACGGATCCAGTCGAAGAAGAGAAGCCCGCGTACATAGAATCTAATATGGTCTCCGAGAGATCGATAGAGATCGACATGAGTGGAACAACCGGTTTTGAACCTCGAATTGGAGAGAGTGTCACATTGAGCTGCGTATTGGGTCCATCATAGTCCACCCACAGCTGCATCGGCTTCCCGGTAATAAGGCTCAAATTATGGAACCCGCTGTTTGATCCGTCACTGAAATAGCCCGCCGTGTGAGCTTCGACCGACCTCAAGCCATTGACGTCTATCCCGACATGGTTGTCGTTGATGTCGCCGAATTCGGGGCTTAAAATCGTGTCAAGCTCGACCGCGAAGACGTGGTTGGAAGAGTTTCCATTGTTTGATCGGTTGAAAAGGCCGAGGTACGGACCGGGGAGGGAGCCGGGGAGGTCGGTGTTCGGGGAGAGGACGAAGGTGAATCCGTGGGCGCTCAGTTTGGGGTACTCGGAGATGATGGCGAAGATGAAGGTTGTGGAGAAAGAGAAGGATTTGTTGAAGTGAAGCAGAGTTGGATGGAAGGCGTGTCCCTGTTGTTGCTGGGTGGTGTTTGTGAGCCTCAAAAGTCCATTGGAGGTGATCTCCGACAGACCGTTGAGGGTCATGTTGGCTCCTCGGAAGTCATTGAAGATGAAGCTTTCGTCGTCGGAGGAGGATGCAATGGTTATGAAGAAGAGAAGACAGAGCAGTGTGTTATGCACTATGTTGGGCATTTTTTTTTATTAGTGTAAGATTTTTTCTAAGCTGCTAACAGTGGCTGCACATATGTTCTCTCTAATTCTTCGAGAACGAGTGGGGAGTCAACAATTGCAATTGAGGAATAGTAAGTCGTGAGTTTGGAATTTTCTCTCCATTTAAATGAAGGTTTGACTTATTCATGTCAAGTTTTGTCAAGTGGGTAACTACCTGGCAAGATTAAGTTTTTTAGTCATTCATCCATTTCTCTCCAATTCAATAGAATCATGTTTAAAATGATCTGTCTGGTTTTTTCATGATTATTTGTATACATCTTCTGGGTTGGTATATTTTTGGATTTTTATGCATATAGATATATATAACCTCAAAATATCATGTATTCTCAATATGCCTTTCTTGAAACTTTACCACTTTTATCTCTTTTCTTGTGCATGAATGCCCTTTTCTAGGTTATTTATGCATAAAATAATTAAATATTTAAATTTTGTAGGAATATATCTCAAAAGTGCATTATGCACAATATAAACGCATTTTGAGAGGTATTGTTGAAAATATTAATTAACTATTTTGATAAAATAAGATTTTTCAAAGGGTATGTATATGCGTGAAAAAGACATTTATTTTGCAAAATCCATTTTACAGTCTCATATTCCTCGTTAGCCACTTGCACTCACCATTACGAAGTATATCTTGTTAGAATCTTATTTACACATTCTATAGATGATCCATAAAATTCGTTAAATTATATATTTCATTTTTACAAAAGTAATACCTCACTAGATAAAGTATCCTATTAACTAGATAATTCATTCTTAAATTATATAATCTAAGTTTTTTATAAAAAAAAAGTTTATATAATTCATTAGGTTAATACTTTACTTTTTATACAAATTCTACATTGGCAAAATATCAAATCTTCAAAATTAAATGAGCTATATTTTTTAAAAATAAAAAGTAAAAAGGGGCATACTTCATTTGGGGCTCCAAACGGGGATTAAGTTCGAATTGTAGGAGGCGTAATTCAACATCAGTAATTCAGCAATCATAAGTCTTAGCGCATGAGATGCCTTTCCTCTCCAATTCAACGCAGGTCTATTCATGTCATGTGGCCCACAACCCAACAAGATGATATTTAATTTAATCCTTCCATTTTTTTCCTACAGTGGTGCACATTCATGTGGTATTCAGTACATGAGGAAATCATTTTCATATTAGACCCATTACCCATAAATGAGGCAATCTGAAAATGAAGTTTTGTATCCTAGACTCCTGGGCTGTTTGGGCAGGGTAATAAAGAGAGGATAAGCAAGAATAACCTGTGTGGTATATGGACGCTGTAATAACCATAGTATAAGGGGGTATACCAATTCCATGTCTCCCCTGGAATTAGCCATGCCAACTATTGTAATAAGTGGGCCCCACATTTTTTTTTTGCTTTTTCATTTTTTGCCCCCGTGTGCCTGCATTTAATAACTTTTGATGGAGATGCTCGCTTGCTCGGTCTGTTTGGATCACAAAGGGCGACGATGTAGTTCGGTGGCGATGGTGGTGGTGGTTGTGTTTCATGGCGGTTGTGGCATTTCGTGGCGGTAATGGTAGCATTCCGTGGCAGTGGTGATGGCATTTTGTTGCGGTGGTAGCATTCTGTGGCCGTGGTGGTGATCGAACTATTCGTGGTGGTTCTTGGGGTGGTGGCAGTGATGGTGGTTTGATGATGGCCGGTGGTGCGGTCGTCACTCGTCAGTGGAGGTGGCGGGGCTGTGATTGAGGTGGAGGAGGAAGGTGTTCAATACACAGTTCATGGTTGATATTGGTGATGCTGGTGGTGGTATTCGGTGAACTTGGTGGTGGATAGGTGGCACTGGGGGTGCTTGGTGACACTGAACAGTGAATGAAAGGTGGTGGTGGTGGTGACCGGTAAAACAGGGTAAACTTGCCATTTTAAAATTATATTCCTTTATTCCCGTCTTATTCATATTTTAATTTCAAATTCAACCAAACAACAAAACTCATTATTACGTTTTTCAATGAGAATAATAAAAAACACAATCAAACACAAAATCACGTATTCCACTTGTATAGTAATCTATTCCTGGAATAATCATAAATCACATAATAATTTATGTCTTTATCTAAACGGCACCTAGTAGTATCTTATTCTTGAATCCTGAAATTCAAACAAGAAAACACCCATGTTTGGGTAGCCGAATAGAGGGATAGGGTGGAGATGGGAATGAATAAGCTTAAAACCATATTTATTTGTAGGAATGAGTGGGTATAGTCATGTTTGAGTACTCTTTTCTAAGTGCATGTTCTTTCAGTAGAAAAATATTTTTTATTTGATAAATTATTATTTTTTCTATTTTTCTTTGTTAGACTCCTGGGGAGTGGGAACTCTCGTAAGATTTTTTTTACTATGGAGGTGATAGTGCTCGACTACAAGTAATTCCCTTGTCATATAAACTGGTTACACTAAAACTGTATAAGAGACTGTCCACTAAGAGTAAGATATATATGACCCTAGTGAGGTATGCACAGTGAGTTAGATATATATGACGTACCCGAGTGAGGTATATCGAGGATGTAATGCATGTGTGACTCTTTGTAGGGATAATGGGTACATATAGGATAAGTGTGAGGTGAATATGCGCAAAGCCTGGCGGAGATCACATCCAACGGCCTCTTGAGGCTGACCAACACCACCACAGAAACACAAGGGACATGCTTTCTATCCAACTCCGATGAATTTCAACAAATCCTTCCCTTTCTCCATGACTTTCCCAGGGTCGAACCTTTCCAGCATAGTAACAAAATATTCCGTACTTTTTCGATTGAATAGTAAAAATACTTCGATTAGACATCTTTTGTACAAAATGTACCGTATCGAACATAATGCATATAAAATTCATTAATACATAAATTAACGCTTAAATTATCTAAAAAATAGTTTAATAATTTTCGTACTTTTTCATATTTATCATGCATAATTTACGAATGTACATGTATCAAATCGAACATGACACTTGTCAAATATTTATCGTATACGAACTTTGTCACTATGCTTCCCAATCAGTTCCTCGACCTCTTAAACAACACAGACAACGACAACTCATCAAACCATGTTATCGTAGTTGATCAGCTCGATATGTGGCAGACGTTAATCTTGTTGGGTGTGAACCTTGTATATATAGGCCCAGCCCATGATGGGTCTTTTGGTGCTCATGCGTGGATGATGATAATGCACCTGAACAGTGCATAAGCTTTAATTAATTAAGGGCTCCTCTCTAGGTACAGTGACGAAAAAAGAGAGGGTTTTTATTTTTATTTTTAAGTCTCCATAAATTATAGGATTTAGTAATTGATCCTTCACTTTCTCATATTTTTATTTTAGTCTCCAGATTTAAAGGATATGTTCCTTTTTAGTCCCTGCGAGGGACCTATCCCTAAATTGTTTTGTTTTCTTTTTAGTCCCTGGGAGGGACTAAAAATAAACATATCATTTAAATCCGGGAACTAAAATCAAAATATGAAGAAGTGAGGGATCGATCCCAAAATAAGTATGTTTACAGGGACCGAAAACTAAAAAACCCGAAAAGAAAAAGGTGTGCGTGTCCTCTTTTCAGCATCGCAATAGAGAGAGAGGGGGAGTAGTTTTTCTTCATGGATTCCAACTTTTTGTTCGACTTGATTTTCTTTCTCATATTGTTTAGAAGATCAAATTTAGAGTTATCTTTATGATAATCATGTACCTCTCTCATATTTATATTCCTCAACTTTTGGACAAAGTTTGAGAAGACATTGTTTTTCATTATATTTTTTATACGGTGGATTGTTGTTGGAGACCTGAGAGGGAGGCAGTGGATGGAGGTAAGAAAAAAAACAGAGAAAGATCAATTCTCTCATTTTAGTTCATTGTCATATTGAATTGGTTAGTTTAGTTCGGTTTATTGTGAAAACCATATTGAATCACATTATCATCATATCCTGACCATAACTGAACTGAACCGAAGTTGGAATCGAAGTGGTAAAACCATAAACCGAACCGAAATTATTTGTCTAAACCGAACTAAACTGAACCGAACCAAATCGTGAATTGTTAAATCTCTATACAAACAAGCCTAGATGCAGAAAACAATAAAAATAAAAATATACCACATATTGATAAAGTGCTTAGAATATGTAATCATTCAATCAATCACTGAATCACAAAATATGATATGTTTTATTTAATTGTACATGAATAATATACATGTTTATCACAAAATAATATCACAAATTTGTTATATTGGTTATCACGGCATGTTTTTATTCTTTTAGCGGCAATATTTTTAGCCACTGTTGACCAATTTTGTTGAAGTAAAAATATGATATGATTTATATAACTGCAACTTGGGTTAAGAAACTACTTCACAGAAACAAAATTTAATAACATCCTTAGTAAAAAAAATCTCTAACAAAAAAAAATACAAAATGATTTTTATATCTTCATTTCTCAATCCGGTTCGGGTTTTTTAAAAATAAAACTAAACCCAAACGAAATTAAATCAGTTCATTAGTTTTTCAATCCATACTCAAATCAAACCGAAATATTATTGATCCAAACAAAAAAAAATGGTTTGGATCTATTTGAATTTGGTTTAACCAATCAAAGTTGCACCCCTAGTCATCACCCTCCACTTCCACTCTCTCTATCCTTTTTAGCCACCCCCATACACACAGGCGCATACACACATTTAACCAATTAAAGTATTTTTTTCGAATATTACCCAAATCTTGAGGAAACAAATATATTATTTCAGAATCTCCAAAGATAAACCTTTTAGTCCCCGTTTGTATTGTGGAATAAGAGTGGTTTAAGGGTGGAATAAAGTGGGATAAGAATAGATAGGGGGAAATTAGGTGCTTGTTTAAAGAGTATAGGTTGGAATTACTATGCCAGTATAAATGAGTATAATAGAGTATAACAATTCTAAGTAATCCCTAGGATAAGCTATACTCACTTTATCTATTCCCATGGGCCCACATGTCAAATCAACTTTTTACAATTTATCACATTAAATCACCTATCAACACCTCTTATACATCCAATGGCCCACATGTCAAATCAACTTTTCACACTTTATTTATATTTTATTCCTTATCAACCAAACAACACAACCTTTATTCTTACGTTTTCCAATGAGAATAAAAAAAAAACACAACCAAACAAAAAATATCTTATTACTGTAGAATTGTTATCTATATTGGTATAATTATCTATCTAGAATAACTCAATTCTTCAATCCAAACGGGGGTTAGGGGCTATTTGGGTAGTGGAATAAGGAGATAATAAGAGGAAATAAGATGAGAATAAGCCAAAAAAAATTGTTTGATTGGAAGGAATAGATGAGTATATATATCTCTACTAGAATATGTGAGAATAAGCTGATATTTGTATCACCGTGGAATTGTGTTCTAAAATATTATATATATATATATATATATATATATATTGCTTGGTAAGTTGGGACTCGAACTCTCGACCTCTCCTTGGGAGACGGTGCATCTCGACCACTCTGCTGGGGAGAGTCTACAGCTATATTTATATTTTTAGGATTAATATGAGTTTTTTTTTATTGTTTTTACTTAAAATCATGTAATGTTTTGTGTGCATACTTATAATTATATATTTAATACTAGATAATTATTGGATTTTTTTACGTATTTCAATTTTTTTATTTTTGAATATCAGATTTTCAGATATTTCATATCCAATTAGACTTTTCAGATATTTTGGAATCCGAATCCCTATTTTTTGATCGGATACAGCTAAAATATCCATCGAATATAGGATATGAATATTTAGTTTAGATATTTTTTTGAATATTTAGTTTAGATATGGATGTGGATATGAGTCTATTTGATATGTATCCCCTTCATTGACAGACTTATTTTTTTTTAAAAAAATTTCATTGAAATATAACTGAGTTGTGGAAGTGCATGACTAATTTTTTAAACAGGATGGTTATATTAACCCCTTTTTTCAACCCCACCCCATTAGACGAACCACCCCATCCAAAATTTATTAATTACAAACCCACCCATCAGATCTAATATACATTTTCGGTGAACTCTTACAAGTAAGAATTGACCGAAAATGTATTGACGGTCTGAGCCGTCCAAATCAGATTTGGACGGCCCAGATTTGTGCCACACATAAGGGGATGGTTGCATGGTTGTACCATATCATCCCTCTATTTATATATATTTATATATACATTGAAATAATAAGATGCGGTCACCATACTTACTTCCCTTAGGTGCGGTCTCTCTCTCTCTCAACATGTATATATACTAGACCCCTGAACCCACCCGTTCCCCTTCCCTAGATTTTCTCTCATTCCTTCATTACTCTATCTTTTAATTCTTTTAAAGTAGGATAAGGATACATGCTTGAGGGGCGTAGAGAGCGGTGTCGACAATAGCAAGCATCGACAAACCAAGCGAGTAGTCCTTCTCCGGCTTGAGAGTACAAAGCTTCGGACAGCTGACAGCTCTTCATGACCTCGTCGAGTCAGTCAGGCGCAGTTGCCGCCGCCGCCTCAATGTCTGCCACGGATGTCTCACGCACGGTTAAAGGTCGACGGAGGGACGGCAAAAAAAAATTCATAGGAGAAGTCTATTCTGTTTGTTTTGTTGACGGTGGATGGAGCGCACAGGTTGACGAGATTACGGGAAGAGAAGAGGTGGGTTTGCTATATTTCATAAGAACATAAATTTATGTGTCGTTTTTTAAATGGGGTGGGATTCTGATTCAATGGGTGGGTATATAGCCCCCCATTTAAAAAAAAAAGAATGTGGGTTGAGTGGGGTCACAAGTAGGCCTATTAATGGGTTGGGTCTAAACCCGGTCTCGACCCAGACCCAATTACACGTGTAATATATCTGACCTGATTTGGACCCGATCCGGTAGACTCAAACATGACTCGAACATAAAATATATACTCCAATAAATTGAATGATATAATTTATAGAATGATATAGATTTTAATAGACGAATGTCGCAAAAAATTATATGGACCCGTGATGTGAATATATATATATATATATATATATATATATATATATATATCCTAAAGTGCATTGATACGGTCAAAAGTTTTCATCTAATGGGCTATTTGCAATTCAGCCCCCAATTCTCCTATATTTATAACCAGGTCACGGCCAAAAGTTTCCATCTAATGGACTATTTATAGTTAGGCCCCCAAGTCCCCTATATTTATAACCAGGTCCCTAAACAAATCGGTCAATTTTGTCAACTACCTGGTTTATTTGCATATAGTGCCCTAGGTTCCTGATATTTACAATAAAATCACTGACATTTGTCTTTTTTGTGGGATATTTGAATTTCGGCCCTCAGTTTCAACCAGTTATACAACCAGCCCCTATCTATGTTACAAAGAGACCCCTGATTCAGATTTCTAGATTTATAACAAGTTCTCTGATTTCAAAACATGACTTGCCAAATTTCAAATCATATCCACAGTTTCTTTTTTGAACCATTAAGATACCTATAAAATTATAAAATAAATATTTTAGTTTCATTATTTAAGCGCATAAAGTTATTTTTAAAAAGTCTTTACTACTATTTCAGTTTTCACTTTCATATTTACAGTGATTATCATAAAATTAACTATTCCACAATTTTTTGTAAATCATTTTTATTTCACGCAGGAAGTATATCCACTTGGTTCTTGTCTCTCTCTCTCTCCCTCCCCCTCCCTTTATAAATATTAAATAGGAGATTTTGACTTTCAATACAAAAATTTAAATCAGTTTATTGATTATTAGGGTCATAAATATTATTGACTATTTGTTATTAAAAACATTATAATATAATATATCTCAGTAAAAAAAATTTAGAGCAGAGGCCTAAACAATATTAGATATTAGAATATCGGTTTATTTAAAAAAAATTTTGTTACTCCTTTATTAAAGTTTTTTAATTGCATTGTTATTTTTGGAGAAGTGAAACTTACAAAATCGTTTATAATGTTACCTGATAAAATCTTATTTTGCTTACCTATGAGCCTAAAATAATATATATGTATACACTTTCTTAATGTGGCTTATGAATTATGACGTTTTTCTTCACAATTTAGTCTTTAATGTCAGAAATAACATCATTTAGCTGTACCTTAATACTTTGATATCATTATATACTTTGAAGTCTAAAAAAACATATATAAACTTCATTTGTCATTTGAAAATACATTTTATTAACTTGCGGGTATGCGCGTATAGTAAATGTAGTGTGTGTGTGTGTATATATATATATATAGGGAACCGATTAGGTGCGGCGAACGGCGGGTGCGGCCGCGATCACGGGCCGTCGATCACGGTTCCATCGCATCCGACGGTCGGATACGATGGACCCGTGATCGGACGGCCCATGTCGCAGCCGCACCTGCCGTTCGTCGCACCTAATCGTTTCACTATATATATATATATATATATATATATATATATATATATATATATATATATATATATATATATATATATATATATCGTTAGAGTGATTTGAGGGGATTAAAGAGGTATATTAGACTACATTTAGACTATAAAAAAGACAGTGTAAAAATGCTCTTTCCTCGTAACGAGGCATGTTGAAGCCTCGTTTGAAAACTGGTTTGGGTGTTAGCTTTTTCAAAAAAAACTGGGCATAAAATAGAGTTTACAAGAAGTTGTCCCTCCAATGATTATGAATTAAACTACCTTTTAGATGCTTTTTGCAAACAAATTAAAATTATGCATCTTTTAATTAAACTGCAACGTTTTTTAAGTTTATAAATGAGTTTGGGTAACTCAATTTGCAAACTAAGAAGTACCCCAAACTCATGAAACTGATTTCCTCGTATTCTAAATACCACATGAATACGAACCACTGCAGAAAAAACGGAAGGAATAAAATGACATGAATAGACCTGCATTGAATTGGAGAGGAAAGATTCCACACGTAATAAGACTTTTGCTAATTTGTTGATGTTGAAGCAGCTAACGCCTCATATACTTCAACCTCAACACCCGTTGGTACACTAAATTATTTTTATATATATCATCTAATCTAATGATGTTTATAATTTTGTAAAAAAAATTAAAATATATATTCTAGTTACTATACTTGTAGAGACTCATTCATAGAACATCTAAAAAAAATTTCTTACAAGATATACCTCGTTACAACAAGTGCAAATGATTAAAGAGAGATATATAGTATAGTAAATGTGACTGTAAAATAGGCTGGATGTAAAAGAACTATAAGAAGTTAATACAAATAAAGTTTCACATACATTCTAAATAGATGCATTTAGTTCTCATGATATCTGAACGGGATGAGATCCTCTTTTTTTTTTCTTTTGCATTTGGATTTTGCTTGACTTTCTATGTATAGATGACGCATCAACATGATTAAAATCAAACGGTGAAGGAATGATGAGAATTAACAACTATTTCAATATAGATCACACATTTCCTGTGATGAAATCTAAGTACACAAGAAACATGCAGAGGATCAAAACCCTGAAATGAACAATCCTCAAACCCAAATGTATTATCCGATTAACGTCCACCGGAGAGCAGGGACACCTCAGCAGTCGAAGAGTGCAAGAACGCTTGGTCTGAAAAAGTCCCGTAAGACATGAAGAAATCATCAAAACCTTGGTACCCCTCCATGTGAGGGACACTGACATTCATGTAATCTGGCGATAAGTCTAGTAGCTCGACATCACGGTCTAAGAACTGCATCACCTGCCTCATGCTTGGCCTAGCTGACGGAACAACATGCGTGCATAGTAGCCCAAGCTTCAGCACCAGCTCCACCTCCTCCACCGCGTATTCGCTCCCCAACTTCTTGTCGACCGTCTCCATCACCATCCCCCTCTGCCAGTGGTCCATCACCCAGTCCACTAAATTCATCGGTTCTTCCGCCCGGATATCGATTGGCCTTTGCCCACACACCACCTCAAGAAGGAACGCACCAAATGAGAACACATCGGTGGTTGTCGTACCTTGATAGTCACAAAATTCATGTACGATAAATATTCTATCATTACTATGAAAACATATGCAAAAAAGTAGTATGTTGTGGTGTGAATATGTAATTTATATAATACACCATGTTTATACTAAGATATTGTCTGTTTTGCTTCTAAATGAGCCCACAGTTTTAAAATGCATCCTCATATGCAAGTGTTGTGCTCACATATAAGCAAATACTATCTTTCTTATTAGATGATGGAGGACTAATTAAACTCATGGTGTGAGAATTTACTTCACCATCATCATGCCTCAATCCATGAGTCTCTCAACCACTCACCGCCCCGGCCCTCTACAAGTCAGGGGTCACATATGTGAATACTATTTTGAATATTCAGAAAAAAATCAGAATACTTTGTCAGAGCATATATACCTTTTCCGGTTTGGTAGAGCTCCGGCGCGAGATAGCCTAAAGTCCCGACCACATGTGTCGTCTGAGGGCCGGTGCCATGATCATAAAGCCTGGCGAGCCCAAAGTCTCCAAGCCTCCCGTTCATCTCACCATCCAACAACACATTGCTCGATTTGATGTCCCTGTGGATCACAAGTTGCTCCCACCCTTCGTGGAGGTAAAGTAGCCCCGAAGCAACTCCCCTCACAATGTGAAATCTTTGGCTCCAACCCAACCCATCCTTTTTCGTCCCGTCGAAGAGAAGCTTATCGAGGCTTCCATTCGACATATAGTCATAAACCAAGAGTAGCTCCCCTTTTCTCCTACAGTACCCAAGGAGCTGAACAATATTGCGGTGCCGAAGCCGTCCGATGCTTATAATCTCTGCCACGAACTCCCTCATCCCTTGCCTTGAATCATGGGAGACTCTCTTGATCGCCACCTCGCACTTGTTCTTCGGCAGCACGCCTTTGTAGACCCTCCCGAACCCCCCCGCCCCGAGAAGCTCTCGCTCTCTAAACCCCCTTGTCGCTGTATAAAGTTCCTTATACGAGAACCGGTGTGGCCCGTATTCGAGCTCCCAATCCTCCATCACCTCCGCGAACTTGTGCCTCCGCCACAACGTCACCCCAACGATTGAGGCTGTCGTTAACACCACCACCGATAGGATCACCGGCAATCCAACCGTCAGGACCTTTGGTTTCTCTTTGGGTCCAATGCGGGGAAGCGAAGGGAGGTTGGAGAGATCAAGATCTTGGGCTCTCCCATTCATGTTAAAGCTCCACCCAAGAATGTAATGCGAGGTCAAGAAGGAGCCCGTCGACGAAGAGAAGCCCGCGTACATGGAATCCAATATGGTCTCCGACAGATTGATAGTGATCGACATGAGTGGAACAACCGGTTTCGAAACTCGAATGGGAGAGAGTGTCACATTGAGCACCGTATTAGGTCCATCGTAGTCCACCCACAGCTGCATCGGCTGCCCGCTTCTAAGGCTCAGGTTATGAAACCCGCGATTTGATCCGTCACTGAAATAGCCCGCCGGGTGAGCTTTAACCGACCTCATTCCATTGACGTCTATCCCGACGTGGTTGTCGTTGATGTCACCAAATTCGGAGTTTAAAATCGTGTCAAGCTCGACCGCGACGACATGGTTGGAGGAGTTTCCATTGTTTGCAGGGTTGAAAAGGCCGAGGTACTGATTGGGTTTGGAGCCGGGGAGGTCGGTGTTCGGGGAGAGGACGAAGGCGATGCCGTTGCCGCTCACTTGGGGGTCCCTGGGGACGATGGCGAAGACGAAGGTTGTGGAGAATGAGAAGGATTTGTTGAAGTGAAGCGGAGTTGGATAGAAGGCGTGTCCCATTTGTTGCTTTGTGGTGTTTGTGAGCCTCAAGAGGCCATTGGACGAGATCTCCCCCCGACCGTTGAGGGTCATGTTGGATCCTCGGAAGCCATTGAAGACGAACCTTTCGTCCGAGGAGGAGACTTTGGTTTTGAATAGGAGGAGGAGGAGGAGGAGGAGGCAGCAGAACAGTATGTTTGGCATTTTATTTTTTTGTCAGTGTGAGATTTTTTTTTTCTTGGGTGCTGACAACAATTCAGGTTTGATTTATTAATTCCTGTCAAGTGGTGACAACAATTCAGGAATTTTAAGTCTGAGTTTGGAATTTTCTCTCCATTTCAATGCCGGTTTGATTTATTAATTCTTGTCAAGTGGCATACAAGGCAAGATTAAGAGTTTTTGTCGTTCTATTATCATCCGTTTCCGATCCCTCCAAATTAATGAAAGTTTTCACGATTATTTTAATTTTTACAGTGAACCGATTTCTTCTATGCTCGGATGGTTAAGTTTTTGGATTTTTAAGCCATCTCCCACCATTATTTAAATATATACTCAAATTTTACTTAAAATTTGAGTAAAAACTTTATTTGATATGATGTGTCTCCTATCATCATTTTATGTTTTATTCAAATCTTTTAAAAATTTAACATCTACTTGTAATTATTTTCTACAAACATTTTCAAAGTCTTTTCCCCAGATTTTTTTGCTACTCAATTTTTCTTTCCTTCAAAATATTTAAATTTAAAATTATTATCATCGAATTTTTTTGAAAAAAGGTATAAGTAATATTTTTTTTACTCGAGTAAAAATAAGAAATTAAAAAACACAGATGAAGATTTAAGAAAGAAGATTATTTTTTTTTGGAATTTTGGAAAGAAGTGAAAATTTTGAGGGATGGGAAAACATCCAATCTAATATAATTAAATTAAATATGGAGTTAAAGGGGAAAAAAGTCACATTGGAAGAAAATGTGGAGATAAAAAAAAAAAGATGTTAAAAATTTATGTAAAGATTTGAGTCTCCCTTGATTTGGATAAAGATTTGAGTTAAAGTTTGATTTGGTATGGAAATGGGTAAATAGTTGGAGAGGGTTTTGGATGATTTTTTATTCAAATTTAAATTTGAGTAAAAGTTTAGATATAAGATTGAAGATGGTCTTATGCATCTATAATCTCAAAAAATCATATACAGTAAAACTTTATTATCACATTTATCTCTGGAAAGGGTTAAACCGTGTGCCAATGCTCTTTAGAGAGATATTTATGCACAAAATAAATATTTTAAATTTTACATGAATATCTCTTAAAAGTGCATTTAAGCACAATTTAACCTCTTTTCTAGGGGTATTGTTGAAAATATTAATTCAATTAGATTATTCTGATAAAATGAAAATTTTCAAATGATATGTATATATGAAAAGACTTATTTTTTAATGTTATTATACTTAGTCTATTTTACAGTTTTTATGTATCTCATTAGTCACATGCATTAACTTTTGATTAAATATACTTTGTTAAAATATTCGTATTTACATATTCTATAAAAGATCCATAAAATTCATTAAAGTACATACTTCATTTTTTACAGATGTATAACTTCACTAGATGAGGTATGCTATTTAAAAATAAAAATAAAAATACAAACTACATTTGGGACGAAAAATACATCCATAAAACTCAGATGATGCGTTTGGGTTTAAGAAGTGTTTTATGTGGATTGAATGCTTCTATTTAGAATATTTGTAAAACTCTTTTTTTTTGTATTAATTTTTTTAAGCGCTCTTACATTCTACAGCTATTTTAGTTGTATTAAATTTTTTTAAGTGCTCGTATACTCTACAGTCCCACTTACAATCCACAAATATTTCTTTAGTTATCTGCATTCATTGCAGTTAAGTATATTTACTTTAAAAAAAATGTGATATTCTATAAATAAGTTTATACAATGCATTGGATTAATATTTTATTTTTGGGTGAATTGCTCAAATACCCCTGGACCAACCACTCTATTTTTTTTATACCCCTGGACTTTTTTTTTACCCCAGCAGTGTTGTCCTATTATTTTTTTACCATTGACTTTTCATGATACCTGATGCAGCACGATCATGGACCACCATATGGAGGATTCTGGATGATTTATATTTTTAGTATTTTAGTTTTATTTGTTATGATTTATTTTTATTTGTTTTAGTTACTATATTTAGATTTGAATTTTAAATCATTATTTGAATTCAAATTTGAATTTTAGTTAGGATTAGATAAAGATTTGTTAGATTTGTTTGTTAGTTTAAAGATTTAGATAATTAGTTGAGATCCTCGTTTGTTAGGATTCTCTTCTATAAATAAGCATGTAAACCAATTGACAATTGAGAGATTATTGAATATTTGAAGTTTAGTTATTTTATCTATTGTATTTTGTTAGGAGTACTAACATTTACATAGAAATACCAAATTTCTGGCATTTCTTAGGAAATCAACAGATATTTGAAGCCCAACATCCCTGGTATCCTTCTATTGAAGAATCAACAGCCTTGTTGGAGCCTGCAGATCTCGCATCCATGAATGTCGATCGAGTCAGCAGAAGAGCGTGACCTCTCACGCTGCATCAGTTGGTATCAAAGCCAAGTTGCGACTATCACCGCGAACCGCCGCTACCGTCGAGCGCCGCCGCCATCGAGAGCCACTGCCTCCGAGCCCCGCCGCCGCCGAACAGTCGTCGTCGCTGCTGCTATCCGGCACAGCCACCTCTTCTGTCGAGAGTCGCCGCGTGCCGCTATTGTTGTCGTTGCCAAGCCACTGCCACTGGTGAATTCAAATCTCATTTATCTATCCCTTCCCAATATTTTATCCCAAAAAAAATATAAAAAAACCACATTCCCTTCATCTCGAGAGAAAAAAAAATCACACCACCCCGTACAACCCCAAATCCCACTGGAACTCATGTCCTCTTAATTTCATATAAAAAAAAACAAAAAAATTACATTTAACCCCTCATAGCCAAGTTTTCATTCCAAAATACCCATCCCCCAAATATTTCTTTTCATTCCAATCCAATATAGATTTTTAAAAAAAATCCATGATCACCGGAGATCGAAAAGATGCAAAAGTCGATTTGTTGAATGACCTTAAAGCCATCAAATCAAAATTTAGTGGAACACGTCATCAGCTGCTCGGACTTCATCACCAAATCGTTCAACCAAACTCGAGGACGAGTTTTTTTGAAGAGGGAGAGAATGATGCAACACGATCATGGACCACCATATGGAGGATTCTGGGTGATTTGTATTTTTAGTATTTTAGTTTTATTTGTTAGGATTTATTTTTATTTGTTTTAGTTACTATATTTATATTTGAATTTTAAATCATTATTTGAATTCAAATTTGAATTTTAGTTAGGATTAGATAAAGATTTGTTTGATTTGTTTGTTAGTTTACAGATTTAGATAATTAGTTGAGATCCTCGTTTGTTAGGATTCTCTTCTATAAATAAGCATGCAAACCAATTGACAATTGAGAGATTATTGAATATTTGAAGTTTAGTTATTTTATCTATTGTATTTTGTTAGGAGTACTAACATTTACATAGAAATACCAAATTTCTGGCATTTCTTAGTAAATCAACAGATATTTGAAGCCCAACATCCCTGGTATCCTTCTATTGAAGAATCAATAGCCTTGTTGGAGCCTGCAGATCTCGCATCCCTGAAGGTCGATCGAGTTAGCAGAAGAGCATGACCCCTCACGCTGCATCAATACCTGAAGCACCCCTTACAGATAGAATTACAAAAATACAGAAATATAATATGATACATACAAAAATTATACACATAATTACAGACATTTAATAGTTATTTACGTAGAACTTTAAATGCACACAAAGGTGGTTAAATACAAAATGATTATAGATACATTTCTAGTGTCATTATAGTATATTCATAAACGGTAAGTACTGTTATTATTATCTATAAGTGCATTCAACGTAGACAAAATGGTTATAGATATATTTTTACAAGTGTCATTTAAATAGATACATCAACTGTTTGGATTGCAATGTTGTCTTTTTATTCTAATAAAATCAATTGTTGTCTCCCCCGATCCTCTTCGTGCCTTCTTGAGTGGAATCGAATCCATTTAAAAGCCTTCAAACTTGACATTCAATGTACTTTATAATGAAGCATGCGCTGTCCAAGCTACATTAAAGATGCAATAACATTAATATTTACGTAGAAATACTTTAGCAATTACAGAAACTACAATATTACATAATCAATTACAAAAACTACTAATGAAATTAAACTAAGAAGATACAACTTTATAAAAATGTAATATCAATTTACAGTTATGTAAATGATCAATTACAATAACTTTATAAGCAATTACATAATGTAATTAATGATTTACAAGAATTATTCACATATCAACAATGCAACAGAAACTACCACATTACACAATGTATACCAATGTAACAACTATACAACATAACGACTGTCAATGTAATGTCCAATTACAACATAAACTATCATTCACATAACAATTATAACAGAATTATTAATGTAATGCCCATGACATAAACTGTTATTTACAAAACAGAATATTATACCATCTATGGAATTAAACTAAAGACATACAATGTTACAGAAATATAATGATCAATTACAAAAATATAATATCAATTTACATATATGTAAATGACTAATTACATAATCTTTATAAATAATTACAAAGACGTTTGCTTTATAAAGATATATATAGTAGGGAAAAAAACTATATCAAACATGAAAACAAAGATGTATATAAAAGATCGAAGTGAGTTAATCTCTATTCGAAAGAATGTCCCCTAATTTTATTTGGACATTGAAAATTCTAATACCTCCAAAAGATATCAATTTCCCCTTCTCCATGACTTGTGTTGAGATTTAGACAATAGAATCTCATAATCTCATAGAAACCAAATAATAGGAATGCAATGCAATTTTTTTTATACCTTTCCACCATGACCACCACCACAACCCTCCTTGCACCACCACCACCACCACTCACATTCACAATCCTGAATAAGAGGAAAAGATACAGAAAGCAGTACCCACATTTTTTTATACCTTTCTAAAGTACCTCATCCACAACCTCCTCGTCTTCTGCACCCTCGACCGCATTGTCGACGAGTATTCCAGGCGATGGTATTGGAGAAGACAGCGGCGACCATTTTTTTTGCCAGGGAGAGAGAAGGGTTGGGTGAAGAAAAACCATTTTTTTTTGCTGTTTTGATGGGTTCTGGGAGGGAGATGAATCATTTTAGGGGAGATTGGGAAAAGAAATTGAGGGAAGAGTAATTTAGGTTTTATGAGTTTTGGTGGGAGATGAATTAATTTGGAGGAGATTGAAAAAAGAATTGGAGGGAAGGGTAATTTAGGTAGTAAAGTATAATGTGGCATTGGTGAAGGATAAAAAAAATGAGACATCAATGTAGGGGTAAAAAAATAAAAAATAAAAAACTAAGGGTATAGAAAAAATAGGATAGTTAGTTCAAAGGTATTTGAACAATTCATCCTTTATTTTTTATATAAAAATATATATTAAATGAGATATATTTTTACCTCCCGTTTGGGGTGGAGAATAAAGGGTGGATAGGGGAGAATACAGTAGAATAAGCCCCAAACAGCTGTTTGGTTGACAGGAATAAACCATGATAGTTATGTCTGGATAAGCTAGGATAAGGTCTGATAACTATTCTAAGAAAATGGTGGAATTGCTTATCAGGGCTTATCTATGCCAATGGATAAAAATACCCTTCTCTGTCATTTTAAAATATTTATCTCACCTAACACTCTCTGTACACATTTCAAAAACTGTCACATCTATCATATCACACTTATATCTCTTATACTTATTCCCAAACACAAATAATTTATGCAGGGGTATAACTGTCATTTAAAAATTCATAAACTCTTATCCATCTCTTATCTACCACTTATCCTTATTTTATTCAAGGTGAACCAAACAATAAAAAGATCAATTTTACGTTTTCCAATGAGAATAACAGAAAAGACAACCAAACAAAAATTTATTTATTCAGCATGGATTGTTATCTATCCCAGTATAACTATCAAGGACAAATAATCTTATGTCACACCCCAAACGGCCCTTTAAAAAATAAAAAGTAAGAAAAGTGCGTACTCCATTTGGGGCTCGATGGGGTTAAGTTTGAATAGTAGGCGGCGTAGCTGCTTCAACAGCAATAATTCAACAATAGTTAAGTCTTAGCGCGTGAATAGAATCTTTCCTCTCCACCCAATTCTATGGAGATCTATTACCATCATATAAAATTAATAAATATATTATATATTCAATGCTGGTCTATTCATTACAACCATATAAAATTAATAAAAAAAAATATTCAGCGCAAGTCTATTCATGTCTAGCGACCAACCACCCAAAAAAATATTGGTTGCACATGATGCACATTCATGTGGTATTCTTTATGACCGCAGTTACATTTTTTTTTTCAGTCTAAACCACATATCTATATATCTTGTTATTGATTTATTGAATCATATATCTCGTTAGATAATGTATATATTGTATTAAATTTTTTTTATACTCAATAAAAATGAGTTAATTCAATTTAAAATGAAGCGATATGCATTTTTTATCAAATCATATATATCACGTTTACTATTTAAAAAAAATGAAAACATGTAAAGTTTAAGTTTTGATTTGTGAATATGATTACGTCTATCATTCTCCATTATTTATACGAGGAAATCAATTCCGTATTAGACCCATTACCCATACATGTGGCTATTTGAAAATGAACTTTTGTTTTCTAGTTCCTTGTTCTTAGTTTCTAGAACTCTCCTAAGTTCATGCATTTTTTGAGATAATATTTTGAACCATGGGTCTTGGTCAAGGCCGGCACTCATATTGCCAAGAAACAATGGGCCCGGGTGAGGTTGTAAAAGGGACCCTAAATTTATTTATTTATTTATTTTTATTATTATAAAAGGTTGGCCCTGGTCTTGGTGAGTTAGCTAACATCATGGATATGTTCCCCATTGGTGCAAGTTCAATTCCCATTTCTTTGTGGGTCAGTGCCAACTCCCAGAAGATTAATCATTGCCTTGAAGGGTTTGGGATATCTTCGATAGCAAAAAAAAAAAAGATAGTATTTTGAAATTCCAACCAGGAAACATAGCTCTTGTTTGAGACATAGATCAGCTTACAAGGATACAAGAATGAGATGCAAGAATACAAAAGTTCATTCTCAAATATTCACGTGTGGGTCCAATATGAAATGATTTCCTCATGGAAAATGTTACCCTTAGTCCATTTTATAGTATAATATGCAGTCTGCTCATGTTTAAATTTTTTAGAAATCATATACACCATTAATGATGTATGTATTTTTATTTAAAAAAAAGAAGTATACTATCTAATAAATTGAATGATATAATTTATAAAAAAAATGTAAAAAATTTCAACAATATATATATCTCATTACAGTGAGTAGGGTGGACTAACGAAGTATATGAGATTGTAATTAAAATTATATTAAAAACGACATAGTGTAACAATGCTCTTTCCTCATATATCGAGGCCCCGTTTGAAAACGCGTGGATTTGAGCGTTAGCTTTTCCCCAAAAGATAGATTTAAAGTGGAGTTTACAGGAAGCTATCTCTCCACCGATTATGGAAAAAAAGCTGTTTTTTTAGATTTTTTTTAAAAATGATATAATGTAGTCTTTAATTAAGCTACAATATTTTTCTATTTAGAAATGGATTTGGATAAATCGGTTGCTTGTAAACCAAAAATACCTCAAACTCATTTTCAAACAAGGCTAAATACAACATGAGAGTGCAGAAGTGTAGAAAGAATGGAAGGAATAAAATGTCACCTTGTTGGGTTAACGTTGTTTTTTATTTATTTATGAAGAATGAATTTTTTCAAGATTTGATCAACTGACCTCTTTCATAGAGTGAAAGATGCTAACCGATTTAACCATAGCTTGGAAAGAATAAAATGTCACCTTCTCCATTAAATTGGAAAGGAAAGATTCCACAAATGCGCTAGACATACTTTTGCTAATTTGTTGATGTTAAGCAGCTGATGCCTCCCATATTTCAACCTTAACATCCATTGAATAGTAATGAAAAAATAAATGAAAATGTTAAATTTAATCTTGTATTCAGTCTAAATAGTATTTTGATCTAATAATATTTATATTTTTTATAAAAAAATTAAAATATATGTTCCAATGAATTGTATGAACTCATATGTAGAACGTGTAAAAAAAATTTTTACAAAGTATACCATGTTACAATTAGTGCAAGTGACTAAAGAGGTATACAGTATAATAAATGTGACTGTAAAATAGATATATAACAGAGCTATAAGAAGTTAATACAAACTAAATAGATGCATTCAATTCACATGATATCCGAACACTCCTCAAACCCAAACATATCATCTGATCAACGTCAACCAGATAGTAGGGATATCTCATCAGTCGAAGAGTGCAAGAACGTCTGGTCTGAAGAAGTGGCATAAGACATGAAGAAATCATCAAAACCCTGGTACCCCTCCAAGTGAGGTTTGCCAACCTTCATGTAATTCGGCGATAAGTCTGGCAACTCGACGTCACGGTCCAAGAACTGCATCACCTGCCTCATGCTTGGCCTAGCCGACGGAATGACGTGCGTGCAAAGCAGCCCAAGTTTCAACACCAACTCCACCTCCTCCATCGTGTATTTCCCCCCTAACCTCTCGTCGACCGTCTCCATCACTGTCCCCTTAAGCCAATGGTCCAGCACCCAGTCCACCATATTCATTGTTTCTTCTTCCTGGACATCAATTGGCCTCCGCCCACACACCACCTCAAGAAGGAACGCACCAAATGAGTACACATCAGTGGCTGTCGTACCTTCATAGTCACAAAATTTGTGTACGATAAATATTTTGTAATTGCTATGAAAAATTTCTGCAAAAGAATTTAATGTTGGGTGTGAATATCTAATACCCCATATTTACACAATAAGATATTTTCTATTTTGCTCTTAAATGTGCCCATGGTTTTAAAATGCATTTTGTTGTTTAAGAGTTGTATTTACATATAAGCACATACTATTTTCCTTATTAAGCGATGGATCGGAGAACTAAACTCAAGGTGTGAGAACTCACATCACCCTCACCATCAACCGATCCATGAGTCTCAATCGCTCACCACCCTTCTCAATGGGTTAAGCGTCACATATGTGAATAGTCTTTTTTTAGAAAAAATCAGAATACTTTGAGACAATGCGTACCTTTTCCAGTCTTGGAGAGCTCCGGTGCGAGATAGCCCAAGGTCCCAACCACATGGGTCGTCTGCGGATCGGTGCCGTGATCGTAAAGCCTGGCGAGCCCAAAGTCTCCGAGCCTCGCGTTCATTTCACCATCCAACAAAACATTGCTCGACTTGACGTCTCTATGGATGACGAGCTGCTCCCACCCTTCGTGGAGGTAGAGTAGCCCCGAAGCGACTCCCCTCACGATGTGAAATCTTTGGCTCCAACCCAACCCATCCTTTTTCACCTCATCGAAGAGAATCTTATCGAGACTTCCGTTTGACATATAGTCATAAACCAAGAGTAGCTCCCTCTTTCTCCGGCAATACCCAAGGAGCTGAACAATATTGCGGTGCCGAAGCCGTCCGATGCTGACGATCTCCGCCACGAACTCCCTCATCCCTTGCCTCGACTCATGTGAGACTCTCTTGATCGCCACCTCACACTTGTTCTTCGGCAACATGCCTTTGTAGACCCTCCCGAACCCGCCCGCCCCGAGAAGCTCTCGCTCTCTAAACCCCCTTGTCGCCGTATAAAGTTCCTTATACGAGAACCGGTGCGGCCCGTATTCGAGCTCCCAATCCTCCATCACCTCTGCGAATTTATGCCTCCGCCACAACATCACCCCAACGACTGAGGCTGTCGTTAACACCACCACCGACAGGATCACCGGCAATCCAACCGTCAGGACCTTTGGTTTCTCTTTGGGTCCAATGCGGGGAAGCGAAGGGAGGGCGGAGAGATCAAGATCTTGGGCTCTCCCATTGATGCGGAAGCTCCACCCAAGAATGTAATGCGTGGTCAAGAAGGCACCCGTCGAAGAAGAGAAGCCCGCGTACATAGAATCCAATGTGAACTCCGAGAGATCGATAGTGATTGACAAGAGTGGAACCGGTTTCGAAACTCGAATTGGAGAGAGTGTCACATTGAGCTCTGTATTAGGTCCATCGTAGTCCACCCAAAGCTGCATCGGCTGCCCGCTTGTAAGGCTCAGGTTACGAAACCCGCGAATTGTTCCATCAATGAAATATCCTGCCGTGTGAGCTTTAACCGAGTGCAATCCATTGACGTCTATCCCAACGTGGTTGTCGTCGATGTCGCCGAATTCGTTGTTTAAAATCGTGTCAAGCTCGACTGCGACAACGTGGTTCGTGGAGTTTCCATTGTTTGATTGGTTGAAAAGGCCGAGATACTGATTGGAGATGGAGCCGGGGAGGATGGTGTTTGGGGAGAGGACGAAGGCGATGCCGTGGCCGCTCTCTAGGGGATCCCTGGGGACGATGGCGAAGACGAAGGTTGTGGAGAATGAGAAGGATTTGTTGAAGTGAAGCGGAGTTGGATAGAAGGCGTGTCCCTTTTGTTCCGTGCTGGTGTTTGTGAGCCTCAACAGGCCGTTGGAGGTGATCTCCGCCAGACCGTTGAGGGTTATGTTGGCTCCACGGAAGCCATTGAAGATGAAGCTTTCATTATCGGAGGTGGAGGCTTTGGTTTTGAAGAGCAGGAGGAGGCAGAGCAGTGTGTTAAGCACTATGTTGGGCATTTTTTTTATTTTATTTTTTTCAGTGTGAGAGTTTTTTTCCCTCTAAAGTACTCTCTAATTCTTCGAGAAAGAGAGAGCGGTGACAACAATTCAGGAATAGTGAGTTGTCAGTTTGGAATTTTCTCTTCATTTTGGTACAGGTTTGATTTATTAATTATTGTCAAGTGGCATACTTCCTAGCAAAATATACCTTGTTAGAATATTCATATTTACACATTCTACAGGTGATTCACAAAATTCATTAAAATATATATTTTATTTTTTATAAAAATATTACCTCACTAGATGTGGTATGTAATTTTTTTTTAAAAAATACGGACTACATTTTGTGCTAAAAACAGGATTGAGTCCAACATTTTGATCAGATGATGCATTTGGGTTTAAGAAGTGTTTCATGTGGATCGAATGCATCTATTTAGACTGTATGTGAAACTCTTTTATTTGTATTAATTTTTTTTATAAGCACTCTTGTACTCTACAGTCTCATTTACTATCCACATATATTTATTTAGTCATCTGCTCAAGCTGCAACCCAGCATTTGCCCTCGAGGTGTAAGGCTGTTTGATCAGACCTGAGTCGCCTTGCAGGAGGACCAGTCTAGTTGTGCCTCGTCTACTTAGGAGTGCCTAATCGTTATTCATCTGCTTTGCTCCCGTCAAATCGGGTTATCGGTTACAAAGTGCGATGGTTCGCACCCACCTAACCTTCAACACATGCCGCCTTTTGATAGGATGCGAGTTTTTCCCTCCACAACTATAATGAAGTACTTACTTTAAAAAAATTTAACATTCTATAAATAAATCCATACAATTCATTATATTAATACTTTATTCTGGTAATCGGCCTGCCACCTAACCAGGCAGCAGAGGTCAAACGGTGTCTCATCCCAGTGAGACTTTGGGCACTTTGAAGACTCGAAATTCAGCCATATTCTGGGTTCAGCATTTCTATTTTGAGAATTTATAGGATATGTTCGTCGGCCTAGTTTGCGAATGGGGACGGTTCCTCGGCGCTAAGAGGGTGGAATTCTTGAGCAATGGCTTGATAATCTCTATGTGAGGGGCTCATGGCTCCAGGGAACCGGGCGAATTGGATCCCTCTTCGAATACCCCTGCTTACTCGAGCTAATTTTTTTATTTCTCTTGTTCCTTTACCATGTTTTAGTTCTTCTCTTTCTTGTATCTCTGTCGGCCAAGTTCATCTATTAATATAATCGGAATAGCTTTGGTTTACTATTTCAAAAAAACATCTATTATAATATACAAACATGGAGGCCAATGTTTTATTTGGATCTAAAAAAAAATGCAGGTCTATTTATAAAATTAATATAAAAAATTCAATGCAGGTCTATTCATGTCCAGTGACTAACAACCCAACAAGATATTTAATTTAATCCTTCATATTTTTTCTACGGTGGTGCACATTCATGTGGTATTCTTTACACGAGGAAATCAATTCCGTATTGGACCCATTACTTATACATGTTGCTATCTGAAAATGAACTTTTGTATTCTAGTTTCTTATTCTTGATTCCTGGAACTCTCCTAAGTTCATGCATGTTGAAGATAGTATTTTGAACCATGGGTCTTGCTGAGTTGGCTAACACCATGAGTCTATTCTCCATTAGTCATGTTCAATTCACACCCTCAACTTATCCATGTGTCCATAAGAAAACTTTCAAGTGGATCAATGAGAACACCCAAAAGATTGTATATTGCCTCAAAGGGTTTAGGATCCATTCGATAGCCAAAAAAAAAAAAAAAGAATGAGAAGAAGAAGATAGTAGTTTGAAATTCCAACAAAAAAAACACGAGCTCTTGCATGAGTAGCAGAATAGGGGGGGATAAAGTGGAACAGGAACCAATAAGCTTAAAATCATGTTGTTTGTATGAATGAGTGGGAATGGTCTTGTTTGAGATAGACGTTTGAAATTTCAACCACAAAACGCAAAAGCCTAACAGTGGAAGATTAAAAAGCACTACCTTTACTAACTTCAATATTTATGAAACATGAATCAACACACAAAATTTGTTGACCTGACTGACCCTGGGATTATAGACAAAACCATACAGAAGACCTTGGATAGTGATTGCTCGCCGGCCCTGAGATTCATCTACTGGGACAGGGCTTAGGCGAATTCATGAAATTGGGCCCAAAAAAAAAAAAAGAGTAACAATACAATTAATATTCAGAAAAAGAAAAAAATAAGAAACTAAATTAATTAAGTTTCTTTTTTAATGAACAATATAACAAAACAAACTCCTCGAAAATGTGGCATCTGTTAATGAAAAGATTGCTAAATTCAAATGCAAAACTAAATTCCTATATAAATGAAAATTTTTAAATAAGTCACCAAAAAAAAAAAATAAGAGTGCTGCTACACAGTTTTTTTTCTCAGTCCAAAACATAGACCTACATACCTTGTTACAGATTCAGTGAAACATATACCTTGTTAGATGATGTATATAACTCACAATTTTTTTTCTTAGACTTACTAAAAATAGGTTCATTCAATCCGAAATGGAACGATATGCATTTTTTATTAAAACATATACCTCATTAGATGATGTTTACTATTTAAAAAAAAATGAAAACATGTGAGGTATGAGTTTTGGTTGGTGAATGTAACTGAATGTATCATTTTTTTTTATAAAAAAAGGATAAATACAATATATGGATGATTTAAAAAAAATATTAAATCTTAATCCTAAACATACTGAAACAGTTTTAATGCAATCTTACTTTTAGGGATTTGGGGCCATGTTTGGGATAAGACCCTAGGCAGTTGCTTTGATCGTCTACCCCAAGGGCTGACTCTAAATGCACCCACGAATCTCTCAGAATATCCAAACAACAGAATTATTGTCTCTCAGGCTTACCCAGCCCTAACCTGAAATTATTGGTTTAATTAACCATGTCATGTTTCCTAGTTATCCACTCAACCCACATGCTTGTTTTAGTCACGCACTTCCCACTACTCTTTTCTCTGTGTTCTTTGATTGAATAATATTGTTTTATTTGATAATTAATTATTTTTCTAATGTTCCTTGTCGAGACACGACAGAGAGTGGGAACACCGGTAGGTTATCTGTCTGTGGAGGTGGCAGTGCTCAACTTCATGTCATTCTTGTCATATAAACTAGCTATACCAAAATTTTATCAGAGACTTGGATGGAGGCTCACTGAAATTGTAATTGTGTTTGGTTGTGTGATTATTCTATAAAAATCTAAGTTTTAAAAATGATTCTGCTAGAAGCTTGTCTAAAATCTATTTGTAGGAAACTGCTACAGTGAAACTGTTTGGTTGCGCGATTGCTCAGTTGCATTTTGCGCAATCGCACAACCAAATGCACCCTTAAAATAAATGGGAAAGCAGAAGATCTCGACCTCCCCAAGCTCCCGTCACTTCCTCATAGCAATGTTTTAAAAATCCACTTGATTATTGAATCGGAAAAATGAACTTGTAAGGGTCATTGATTCAATCTTTAATTTAACCGAAAAAATAAACGCAAACATACATCGATGTTGGATAGAAGACATTGTCTGGATCTAAATCACTTCATTTGTATTGGAATTATGTCTTTGATCCATTGTATCTGCAACAAATGGTCATGTTGAATTCATATTGCAAGGAGCATTAATTGATATATTTAGTTAAGATTTGATATTAATTAATTAGATGAAGTTAAATCTTGATATCTTATAAGCAAGATTTATTTGTAATAATTTGTTAAGAATTTATTTAGGAGGTTATTGAGATTTATCTCTATAAAGGGATATTTTATTTGCAGTGTGTATTCCATGGCAATGGATTAAATATTGTAGAGAGATATAAGAAGAGGTTGAGAGAAATAGCTAAGAGGAATGAAAACTACATAGCAAAACTCTATGTAAGTTTTGTGAGTTTCTTATAAGTTTTATATCTAATCTAATATCTGTTATACTAACCTCTCAAATCTTGCCTCGTAGATATAGACTAAGGTTGAATCACATAAATTTGTGCTTTCTCATATAATATTGTTTGTTCTTTATTAGTAAGTGGTAAGTCTCAAATCCAAGCCCCCTCACTAAAGAGAAGGTACATTTCCATCCTACCAAGAGGTTCGATGCCATATGCAAAGTTCCTCACGCTATGCCACATAAATCTCATACAAAACCCCCCCCCCCCACTTAAAACAGATAGACACACAACAGAAGCAGTTCACTCACCTACATCTACATGCATTAACTTATATAGGAAGCATATATGAATTAAAACCATCCAATGCATCTTCAGCAGCATCTGGTTACACTTTTTTTTTTGCTTGGTAAAATTGAATATTTCTATTACTTTTTAATCCTGTACATGGTTGTACAAACCATCAAAAAAACCAACAAGTGAACAAAAAATAGAGAATGGGCTGACTCAGGGACAACAGCCCCATTGCATTACATAAGTTGGAAATGGTTTAAGGTTTGATTCTCAGTTGGATGAGCTCATCTTTGTCCTCATGAATGATTTGCAGAAGTTCTGGCCAAAACATGGAAGGTTCATAGGCTGTAGTCCCCATTGGGGATTGGTGCGCCGTTAGAAGATCAGTGGCACAGTTACCTTCCCTGTAGACGTGAGAGATTTCCCATCTGTCATATGATTGAATGAGTGTAGAAAATGATCGCAGATCACGAATAGCAGACGAAGGAATGCAACCACGTCCTTTAACCCGCGCCACAACAGTGGTGGAATTTGTTTCCAGCCAAATATTGTTAGCCTGAAGGGTAGAACACATCTCCAGTCCTGCTACAAGACCTTTCATCTCGAGAAGGTTGATGGATGCTGCACGTACACGAGCCGTAAGAGCTTTGAGACAGACCCCGTTGTGATCTTTCACAAGCACACCGAATGCATAGCGATCATCAACCTTGGAACCATCTGAGTTAACCTTCATCCAGTTAATTGACGGGGGGGACCAAGTGACCACGGTCACAACACTTTGTTTCTCTTCAATGGACATTTGAAACACTGAACAAAGCACCTCAGATAGAGGAGTCTTAGCTTCTAGGATGGAGCCCCGAAAGGAAGACTTAGTTTGAGCCAAATTTGGTGAACCAATGAAGATTTTGAAGTGCGTTGGTGTTGAAAAATTCGTTGATTCCGCTCCCTCCAAATGGACCATACGACTTGGACTAGAAGAAAGCGAAGAATTTTTTTTTCCATGACTCCAGAACCAAAAGAGACAAACCAAAGATGGTGATCAATGAGTGTAAACTGTCGTACCCGAGAAACTCTCAGTACTTTAAGAAGAGAAGCCCAAACATTGGCAGAGTAACCACAAAGCAAAAATAGATGGTTAACATCTTCAGCTCCTGCCCCACACAGATGACATTGGTCTAGTTGAACAATCTGGAGGCCCAAGAGTCTATGTAGTGTAAGTAGTTTATTTAACCCTGCTTGCCAACAGAGGAAACTACACCTTGGAGGTTGAATTGGATGCCATAGTTCTCTAGCCCAAGGAACAAGACTGCCACGGGAACGGGTGAATGTCCAGGCAGTGTTATATGTGATTTGGCCTGTCTTCGCACCCTTCCATATGAGGATATCAGGGCCCACTCCTCCTACGTCCAACTCAGAAATTTCTTCCCATAAAGAGTCTAGATTACTGGGCCATTGTGAAGGCTTCTTCCATTGTCCATCGATGATCAACTTGCTTACTGTTGTATCTTTAGGAGGCCCCCAGCAGAGAAGGGGTTGTCCATGAAAGTGGTGGGCTAGACCATATCCTCTAAGCCAGGGGTCAAACCATAGGTTAATGGTATGACCATCAAAGATCACATACTAAGTTTTTGGACGAATTCATTCACCAGCCTTGAGTATCTTCCTCCAGACAGTGGTAGATGAGCAGGTTGGACGGACCTCCCATAATGAACATTTTTTAAGATATCGCTTCTGGATCCATTGAGCCCAAAGAGAGGGATGATTAGTAGCAATCTCCCAAAATCGCACTCCCATTGATCCATCATTCCAGTCAGCAAGCCTTTTCAAACCTAGTCCGCCTTCTTCAGTAGGTTTACATATCAATTCCCATCGAACTGCTTGTTGTTTTCTAACTCCCTCCTCACCATCCCACAAGAAGTTCCTGAAGATCTTTTCAAGTAGTTTGATGGTCCTCCTCGGAAGGAAGAAACTTGCTGTCCAATAAAGATTGAGGCTCAGTAAGACAGATTTAATGAGCTCTAGGCGACCCGCCTTAGAGAGTAGAATGAGAGTTAAGATTGAGGCCTGACTCAAGGGCAAAATTGGATAGGAGCATCCTCAATTCTGTAGCAGAAGAAGCCTCACCATCCATAAAAATAATTAAGTCATCTGCAAAGGCAAGATGAGTAACATTGAGGTCTGTTTTCAAGTACTTGCCAATGGATCCGACTGTAACTGCTTCATCAATCCGGCGAGAGAGCTCTTGCATAACAAGAGCAAAGAGCAATGAGGATAGTGGGTCTCCTTGCCTGAGGCCACATTTTGCACCAAAGAAACCAGAGGGACTTCCATTGACTAGCACTGAGAAAGAGGGTGTTTGGACACATTGGAGCACCAGGTGAATCCAAAATGGAGGGAAATTCATACTGCGCATCACTTCCTCTAGGAAACTCCAGCGGACGCTATCAAATGCCTTACGAAGATCCACTTTGATACAAGTTCTTCCTTTGGCAGAGGGAACAGAAAGGAACCGAACAAGTTCATGTGCAAGAAGAGTACTATGGATAATATTTCTCCCCCTGATTAGGCTGACTGGCTTGGACAAATGAGATTCAGGAGTACTGACTGCAACCTAACTACCAATACTTTTGTTATGGTCTTGTAGGCTACATTACAGAGAGAAATAGGTCGAAAGCTGTCGAATGATTCCGCATGTTGAGTCTTTGGAATGAGAGAAATGAAGGAGTGGTTCAATTGCATTAGAAGATAGCCCGAACGAAAGAATGAAGCCACAGCCTCAATGAAATCATCTTTGACAATGTGCCAGAATTGTTGGAAGAAGCGAGCGGAGAAGCCATCCGGGCCTGGACTACTGAGAGGCTTCATTGATTTCAGGGCTTTTTCTATCTCATCAGAAGCAACCTCTGAACAGAGAAAATGTCCTTCCTACACAGAAAGAATTCTGGAGGCAGAGAGCGGAGAGATGGGATGAGAATGATCAACATTGAGGAGGTTTTGGAAATAACTTACTGCATGATGTTTGATGAGGGAGGGGTCTTTCGAGTAGGTTCCATCAGCTAGTTGAACCCGTCTGATTGAATTCTGAGCAATACGAGCTTTGATAGAAGAATAAAAGAACTTGGAATTTCAATCACCTTCAGATAACCAAGTTTGGCGGGATTTCTGGCGTAGAAAAGACTCCTCCTGCCTGAGCATAGAAAGGTAGCTTTCTTTGGCTCTAGCTTCATTGTCCATGAGAATACTATCAGTAGGCTATTGTGATAGAGCTGATTGGGCTGCTTCAAGGTGCTGCCTGCTTGAGAGAAGCTTGACTTGAATTGGGCCGAACACTTCTTTGTTCCAATCCTTGAGAATTGTTTTTAGATGTCGTAGCTTGCGTACTAGTTTGAACATGGGAGAGCCATGGAACTGCTGCAGCCAAGCTTTTGAGACTACATTTGCAAAACCTGGATGACATTCCCATGCTTGAAAGTATTTAAAAGGACGGGGACCAAACGGGTAGGTGGGTTGAACCATGACCTGGAGTGGAGAATGGTCTGATAGGCCTTCAGACAAGTACTGAACATAAATATTGGCATTGTTGTGCATCCATGGGAGATTGACAAGCACATGATCAAGTTTGCATGCTATGCGATTGGACTGATGGTTGTTCCAGGAGAATTTGTTCCCCATGCCTTGAGATCATGAAGTCTATAATCAGAGAGACACTCATTAAACTTTGCCACTCTTCTGGTATGCAAACCTTGACCTCCCCTCTTTTCATGAGAAAAATGAACTTCATTAAAATCACCACCAATAATCCATTGTGAAGAGTCAATCCCATTAGACAGTCCCCGAAAGTCATTCCAAAGCACACTCCGCTCCGCTACACTGTTGGAAGCACAGAAAGAGGTGAAATAGAAGCTCGCTAGGCCCGAAGTAGGAAGGACTTTACAATGGATAAATTGAGTTGAGAAAGAGATGAGCTGAATATCCAGAAGACATGGTTGCCACAACAACCAAATTCTGCCATCCATAGAGGGATTGAGTAGCTTGTAATGAGGGAGCACATGCCCACAAATAAGCGAGGCTCTAGCTTGACGCACCTTTGTTTCCACTAAGCTGATCAGAGGAGAACGATGCTGTACAAAAAAATTCTTAACATCTCGTTACTTTTGCTTGCTGTTGATCCCCCTAATATTCCAGAAGAGACAATCCATTAAACAGATTGGGAGGATAAGAAAAGCTCTAGGCAGAAGCCTAGTTAACATGAGGTTGAAGAAGCTCCAAGACATCTTTGTATCTTTTAGATACATTCTTAGGCTCCCTGTTAGTGGGCCTTATAGCAATCTGCTTAGAGGAAATATCCACCGATTTTTTTTTGTTTCTTTTTTCGGACACCTCCCGCTCCTAGCAAAGACTGGCTGCTTTGTGGCACATTGTGTTCCCAGTTGTCGCCAAGGCAAACCTCAAGAGAAATACCAGAGTCAAACATGAAAGAAGGAGGGAAGATCTCCTCTAGATTCTAACAGGCCTTGATTGCCGAAGTCCCATTAGAGGGGGTCTGAGTTGAATCTCTTGCATGAACATTATTCTTGGTACTCCCTTGTGTTTTTGATACCTGAGTGTCTTGGTCCTTCTTGGTAATATGAGGTTCCCTTAAGATAGGGACACCCAAGGTCTCCTGTTTTGATGTGGTGTGTGAGCTAGCAATATCCCCGAGGACAACTTTTTCAACATGTTGATCACGAGAGACGGCTTGTTTACTAGTTGGATTCCTTGAAATGACAAACTCATTGGCATATGAGGATTGCTGATATTTGCGGTCCTTCAAGGATGTTTCTTGATGTGCTTGCAGGAGAGCTTCAGTCTCTTGTTGGAGGAGATGGAATTGATTGTGTGAAGGCTTGGTGTTCTGCAGGTCAGACTGTTTGTGTGGTGCAGAGTCTTTCATGGCATCCGATAGGATTTTCTGCTTGGTTGGCTTCCTAGGGGACTGAAATTGGTTTCCATTGGTGTTAGCTTCCCCCATCATGCCTTTCCCTTTATCACTCAATGATTGGTTCGGTGGGAGTTGCTTCTTTGTAGCTGGTGATTTGTTGTTATCAATGGGAACGGTCGATTGTAAAGATAAGGGCCGTTTACTACACATCGCGCCGTCGTGACCAAATGTGTGACAATTAGGGCATGCTTGAGGCTTCCAATCATAGACTATTGCAAAAATCTCCCGGCCACCAGATTTAGAGTTGACACAGACTGAATCAGGAAGGGTCTTGTTGGCTTCAATCTCCACACAGATTCTCGCGAACGAGATGCCAATACCTCTTTGAGTTGTAATATCCAAGTACAGGGGGGTGCCTACCACACTGGCCATATTTCCAAGGCCTTCTTTGGTCCAAAGATGAACAGGTAAGTGGGGAAATTTATTCCAGATTAGAATGGAGATTAATCTCCCCTATTCCATGCGGACTGATGGCGACCACCGCTGAATGATGAAAGGCCTGTTGTCCATGGACCACAGACCTCCCTCCAACAGTTTTTGGAGATCTTCTTCAAGGAAAAATTTTACAATGAAGAAGCCATTGCCTTTCAGGAAAAGCTTCAACTCTCCTTTTGGTTTCCACAGCTTAATAAGGAATTGAAGAAAAGGAGTGTAGACTGGAGTTTTACCTATAACATATCCCACCACCGCGAGGTTCCATCGATCTAAGGCACTTTCATAGTTGGATTCTTCGATTTCCACCACAGGGATCCCATCTTCCATTGTGGGTTCAGTGTAGATCAGATATGACGTGTGGGCGTCCACAGACGTACCATGGAATAAATCACTCCACAATCTGGTAGATTGGGCAACCAACGCAGGGGGAGCTTTGAAGTAGTTCTTCTGTTTTGGCTGTGCAGCAGAGGTGGAAGCTTTGTGAGCATTACCTTTTGCTGGGGCCTGATTGGTGTTAATAACCTGGGCTCTTGTCTCTCCTTTGTCAAGGATAGACAGATGTCTTTCTTGGATCTTCTAGGTGGTCTGGACTGGAATTGCAAGCTGTGAAGTGGCTACCCCCTATTGAGGAACCACTGATTCCTCCCCAAAGGGAATACATGAGGAGTGGAGGGAGTTAGGGTCTGGGAGGGGATTTGAAACAGGTAGAGTAGGGATGGGTGAGGGAGGAGTCAAATTGGGAGGATGAGAACCACCAATCCGAGGAGGGGAAAGGTGGGGAGGCAGGGTCGGAGGAGATGCCGGAAATTCCGACATCTCCGACGTCGGAAACGGCGCCGGAGGTTAGGTGGGAGAGACAGGGGGGGTTGCTTTTAAGTTTTTTCCTCTGGTTACACATTTGAGTTGACATAAACCAAGTTTAACGTTTGTAGCGTAAAAAAAAAAAGGAAAAACTGAGAAAAATATGTTTTTCAAAAGTTAGATTTCATTCAGACAGGGGAGGAGCTACTCCCCCCAAGGGCATTACGTTGTTACACTCAATTTTTTTTTACAGTCCAAAATACAGTCCTATATACATCGTTATAATTTCTAACTTAAAAATCCAGTAAAGTATATAACTCGTTAAATGATATATATACATCGTTAAAGTTTTTCTTACATTAACGAAATATAAGTTCATTCAACTCGAAATGGAACAATATACATTTTTTTTATCAAAGCATATATATTTCATTAGATGAAGTTTACTATTTTTTAAAAAATGAAAGCATGCATGATGTGAGTTTTGGTTGATAAAAATGACTTAGTCAACATTTTCCTGTTGAAAATATTAAACTGTGGCCATACATTTCTTATAGTTGTAAATCAATTAATGAAATTGCACTACTAGAAATGTCTTTTATTGCGGCGGATTGAAACCGTTGCTATAGACATATTTTTTACCGACGCTCCATTGATACACTTGCATAATAGGGGTCGTATTAAGTTATTTGATGAGGTCTGTCATTTATTTGTGGCGGTTCCTATTGCGACGGTTTTACAAACCGCGGGAATAGGTTACATCCGAATATGCTGTTTTGGGAATTTTTTTGTGGCGCTTTGTATTCAAATGTGATGGTTTTCAAACCACCACAGAAAATGCCACATACTTTTTATATATGGGTTTTGCAACCGTCTTTTCATCTTTTTAATAACAACCCGACACCATTAATTAATTTAAATTCACCCAACAAAATTAATTTTCATTATATATATTATAAATGCCATTGAATAACATAACAAATTTCATAAATATTACAAAACCCAATTTCAAATAATATCCAAACCTTAGAACATGGAAGATATAAGAATTGTTTCTTACAAAGAAAGAAAAGGAAAGCATTGTATCTTATAAAAAAATAAAATTACAAATCTATGCCTCTATTGATGATTGAAACGTGAAAATAAATCGGTTAGGCACTAAAACTGGGAAAGCTAATTAATTTGTTCTTACATTTGTTTCATCTTCTCTTCCTTTTGTTGATCTTGTTGGTGCATTTGTTGCATTTTTTCTTGCATATGTTGTGTATGGGTGCATCTATGTCCTTGTTCTATCTCCCCTGCAAAGTATTGTGTTGGTGTAAGTGGAGACAAACAATGTATACTAGTAAAAAAATTCAAAGACATTTCTTTCAAGTGAATAAAAAAGGGAAATTTGCATTTATACCCCTACAAAATATGATATTTTGCGTTATACTCTCCTTCAAAAGCTAATTGCATCTATACCCATAGAAAATTCTTTTCTGTTGCAACTGTGTCCTGCAGGTTTAGTTCTGTCCGTTGGGAGTGGAATATGCCAGGAATATTCCATTAACGCCGTTTAGCCTATGTTGAAATGTCCAAATTGCCCTTATGACCGTTTGAGGTTTGAAAAATTACACCCATACCCCTGCCTCTGTCAGATGCATATAAGGTTGTCTTCAACCTCTCTTCTTTTGCTGCAACGGTCGGTTTCAGCTGCAACTACTTCTTCTCCAATGATCGGCTGCTTCACCAACGGTCGGCTTCAGCTGCAACTGCTTCTTCTCTAGCAAAGATGAGTGAAGCTTCATCTTCCTCTGTCCATACTCTACGAAACCCTAACTATCGATGCGAGGTGGCCACAGTGGTGCTGACATCCAACAGAGAAACAAGCAAGGGAAGAAAGTTCTACAGATGTCGACAATGGAAGGTAAATGTTTAATTTGGGTGTTTATGATGACAATGTATTTGATTTGGTTGTTTATGCTGTTAAGGTGTTTATGTTGATGAGAATGTATTTGATTTGTTGTGCTTTGTTTCAAACTTCAGAGGACTACCATTTCTTTTCTTGGGTGGATGAAATTGATCCAGGCATTGCTGCATTGAAACAGTAAATCAACAGATTTCAAGAAAAAATGGATGAGAATGTCACTGTAATGCGAAATGTGGTTGAAAAAATGGAAGAGAAGATTGATGACATGCGTAAACAAATTTGGTTGTGCCTATTTATTATAGGGTTCTTACTTATTGTATTATTGATTGTGAAATAGTTGATTCACCTGTTTTGTAATGAAATTGGTATGTAATGAGATGTCTGTTTGTCAAGTATTAAGCCAAGAATGCATGCGTATAGTATGAGATCATTTTCTATAATGGGAATGTGCATGGTACAACTGGTAAAACCAGCAACAGCATGTATGTATAAAGAAATTGATATAAGCTGACAATTTATAAATTGCCTATGTATAAAGAATATGACACACACATACAAACATATATAAACACACAATAAATTTGTTTGTTTATAAACTCACATAACATCACATTATATCAAGCAAGCTAACATTGTTTTCCTTACATCAAAACTACAATAGCCACACAAATATTGTTTTCTTACACACCTCAAAAACATTGTTTTGTTACAAATTTCAGACCACACAAACATTGTTTTGTTACACATCATTACAACCTACTACAACATCAACCAGACATACATCTTTTGCATCACATAGAACTATCACCTCTATTGAACCATGAACTACTTGCTCCACCTCTTTTTGGTTGCAATGGCTTTCCCCTCAAGCCCATTGACCACCTGCTTGTTCCTCTTGTTGAATAATTGGATGGTGCATACAAGCCTCTACCAACAGTGCTTTGACCTCCCTCCTATAGTGGTGCAGCTGACTCAAGATTAGTTGCAGATGGTACTGGCTCATATTGAATTGCCATTGACCCTCTACCATGATCTGATGAAAATAAGAGAAATATTTGTAGTAAAGATCTTATGCCAACAAAGATTTCTATATTACACTCAAATATAGCAATACTTCTCACCTATTGTATGCCTCTACCAACTGAAAGAGATCCTCTTGATTGTTTTTTTGCTGGTCTTCCTGGAGGTCTCCTCTGCAAACTGCATAAGTAACATCAAATTGGTTGTTAGTAGTATAAATTACATCACCTTGACTTTAAATACCATGACCTTTTTACCTTGAGCTTTCAGTAGTAACTCAGCCCTCATAGAAGGCGCCAGAGCATACAGATCCTCATAAGATCCCCAGATCTTAAAATTTCCTTTGTCTTTCCCCTCCAATACCTATGATATGACACATTGTCAAGCCCATATGTCCTCTGCAACCTCTTCTTGATCTGTGAAATGGGAATATCACCTTCATGCCTTAGCCACTCAACAATTTTGTTTGAAATCCACTCAGCAGAGGCCATGCTGGTACCTTTCCTGTTCATGGAGGAACAGGTGTGTGTGGGGTTATGGGTCTTGATTTGAAAGGTCACTTTATCATGCATAACTGAAGCATGAATCCTCCAAGGACAATCTGGATCTGCACATTTGGCTGTCACTCTTGATGGCTCACTTTTAAGATATTTAATAGAAAACTCTTTTCTAGTGGCATGCTGCCTCAATGCATCCCTGAAACAATCAATATTCTGGAATTTGATCCCTACATTAATGTTGGGATCCTCTACATCCGAATGATCAAATGGACCATCATTTTTAGTCACAAACTGAGCAGTGTTAGAGCTATACAATTCATGATAGCTTGACTCACTGCAAACATTCTCACAGCCTTCACCTAGTTCCCCATCCTCTGCCCTTTGCATATCATCCCCCTTTGTAGCTTTTGCTGCCTGCATATCACCCAATTCATCTGTCATCACTGTTTTTCCTTTATCTCTCTGCCTCTCATCCCCCTCCCTAGCTTCTATTTCCTTTTACTACTCTAATGGTTCTTCAGCCTCAACATCAGCATAATTCCCCTCCACTACATCATCAAAAATTGCATCCTCAAACATAGTAGGATTGCAATCACCCATGCCATTGTCACTGTCATTAACACTATCAGAATCATCTGAACTTCCCTCTGCCATTCTTTTTTCCCCTTCAAACTCATCTGGTGTGGGTAAAACATCACAATTGCCTTCCACATTCTTCTCCAATATTATATAAACATCTATTTGTTTGTTTTTCTTATGAATAATAAACATTCTCATGACATCAGCATCAGAATCAAGTAAAGCATACTGATCTTGAACTGGGAACTTGTATTGTATAATCATATGATCATCTGGTCCAGACTGCATGAACTTATCAATTTCCACAAGTATATCATCCATGTTTAAACAATCCTTGTCTACCCTGACCTTCTTCTGCCTACCTAACCTATATGATCTTTTCCTTGATCCCTTTTTTTGCTTCCAAAATCCTCCATATCTAAACACTATGTTAACATAAGTGTCCTCTTTTAACAAACAACAATATCCACATTTTTTATAAATTCCAATACTACTGATAAGTTATCAATGCAATACTATTTACATACATAGCATAACAATATATTCTCCACAACATAACAACAATAGCAATCTATTTATAAGATTCACAATCTGCATAGCATAACAACATACAATCTGAACAAGTTCTACACATCATAATTGAACATACATAAATAAACCACATTCTTCATTGATAATTTTAAAACATTATCACATTGACAAATTCTAACAAAACTTCAAAAAAACCTAACATTATCCACATTTATAAATTCCAAATACATTTACAGGAAACCCTAAACACAACATTATTACTCAAATAAGCAAATGAAAGTCAGATTAAAGAGGTTTACTTACAATGTCTGTGTCTAACAAGGTAGGATCATCAATACTCGTCATCGGCAAGCGACTGGCCGGACCACGAGGTACAAGACGCCCATCAGGAGTCCTCACTACGCTCCTCAATGAGTGTCTATGCCTCCACATTGCTGAAAGATGTGAAGGATTTGAGGTTTCAAGAGGGAATCTTCGATTTAAGGCTAGGGTTTTGCTCGGCTTCGTGAGGAAGAAAGGTTTTGAGAGTGTGTAAGTTTTTCTCTTTTTTGTTTGGGAATTTTGGTTAGATTAGTCAGGGGTAAAAGTGGGATTTCATAGGGTATGGTTAGGGTTTCAATCATAGTTAGGTTAGTCATGGTAACAGACACAGACGGAAGGGCAAAGTTGCAACAGAAAAGAATTTTCTAGGGGTATAGATGTAATTAGCTTTTGAAGGAGGGTATAACGCAAAATATCATATTTTACAGCGGTATAAATGCAAATTTTCCAATAAAAAATCATATGAAAAAATCATATAAAACTAAATCTAAAGAGATGTAAAATAAATAAATTATTATATTATGCTAATAACAAATCTATATAAAAAATGCTGAAGATATGATCAAATACATCAATTGTTGGAAACCATAACTTTTCAGAAGAAATATAAAAATTATAGAAAAAACAGAATAAGAATATCCTTTTAGAATGGAAGATCTGCATGACTATAAGGACCGATGAACAGGAGAGGAGTCTGATGATTCACGCGAGTTTTAGAACCAACAAAGAGGAGAGGACTCCGGTGGAGAAGACAATATATCCTGGGGATTGCACATAACACAATGAGTTGAGAGAAGTCATGTAAATTATAATAGAAGAAAATATGAGAGGGCGTTTTGAAGAGATCAGCCGAGAGAGAAGAATATCACCTGGAGCATGGTTTTTTTTTTTTTAAGGTTTGGTGGGGACGGTGGGCTTGTGGGGGTTGTGTGGGGACAAAAGGTAAAGTTGGATTTTAGGGTAAAGTAAGAGTTAGAAATACTAATTGTTGATTAAAACTAACAAATCACTAATTTGTGACAAGTGTATAATTTTGTGATGCTTTATAAAAGCACAACATTAAAAACTTTTAATGGCGCTAATTATTTCACCAACTTAATGGCGCCAACTATTCCACCAATTTTTCTAAAATTTTTTTATGGCACCAACTATTCCGCCAATTTTTTAAAAATAGTATACCCCATCTAATGAGGCACATGCTTTTATAAAAAATGAATTATATACTCCAATGAATTGCATTGATGCATTTATAGAAAATGTAAAAAAAATCTTTCGAAACATATACCTTGTTAACATGAGCATATGCGTCGATAGAAATCGATCGACGCATATAGGACTAGAATTGGGACTGGAAATGGATCTGGGTGTAACAGTGCCAAAAAAAAACAAAAAATTCCTATTGAATATGGTTGTGAGGTTGTGTGGGCTTAGTCACTAACTGAGACCCATTGAAATAAAAAGATCGTCCCCACTCCCCACACGGTTGGAAAAAAAATGAGCACTAATACACGTAGTCCTTTTTGCAACCCGTTTTGCAGTCCCATACACTATGATAACGTAGTATATATTGCATTATCATAGTGTACCCTATCACAGTATATGACCCAATTTTTTTCTTCATTTTTTCATTATGAAAAAAAATACACTAATGTATCTCAGTATATACTTCATTTCATATAACATCATGTACTTCAAATGGTTAGTGTATGATTTTTTTAAAAAAGAAAAACATGATAGACTGCAAATGGGGCTGCACTGGACGCTGTGTATCTTTTTCCCAAAAAAAAGTGTGCTGTGGTGGTGTCACCTCTCATGACATCTCAGACCCCATGGAAAGCATCTTCAGCCCCCCCCCCCCCCTCCCCACCCAGACCTAAGCATATTTTAATAATTGATTTTGATTTTTTTTTCTTTGTATTTAATTTGTGTTTATTTTCTGTTGGTGGATAGAATTTATTTTTGTTGATTGGATTAGGAGATTTGGAAATATTAAATTCATCTTTTATTCTTTAAATTTTTGTATGAGTAGTTGTTAGAATAAAGGAAGGGAATTCATCTTATTGTATTAGAGTGAATCGAAGAAGTCGATTGTGTGAATTGATAGTCGCCGTTTGTCTTTTGGAATCCACCACTTTGCTCCCGTTCTTCCTGAGTCTGTTGGAATCACTTCTACTCTTTGAGTCAACCGGAGTCTCGTCAAAATTAGTGGTCCACTAGATTAGATGGTGCGCGGATGAGATGTGGAGGCGTGCGGAGGGCTCGTGGAGGTGCAAAAAGAGGTTGTCAACGCGGAGATGCTCGGAGGCGCGCATGAGACTATTTGTATATACACAAAGGAAACCCTAACCGTAACAAGAAAATAGGAAAACTATGAAAACAATAATGACTCAGTATTATCATATTTATGACACCACAGTATCATAATTGTAGGAGACCAAATTTGTCACAAAACGGAATAAGGAATAAGATTGCATAAGTATGAGAATTAAGCGTAGATAAGCCAATTATGACTAGCAAGAAATCCAGAATGGGAAGGCCCAAATTGCCCTACGGGTCAAGTCAGACTTTCGTTCAAGTCAGATGTTTAATTCCTGGCCGACCAAGGACAGACACATAGTATTGCCTGATCAAGTCAAGATGGCCGAGTATGAAAGATCCGACCTGAAGTACGAATTGACTAAACCATAATACCCGAACTGGAATACAGGTCGGCCATATGACTGCCTCTATGAAATAACAGATATATTCCCTAACACAATGAAAAAAACTAGATGTCAGAAAATCGGTTGCAGTGTGGCAATCCCTAGGAAATACGTGTCCACTGATCCAAGAGCCACGTGGAGATTCCATCCCGTGATACCCTCACTCCACAAGGCAAAGTTCGGCACGCCCCTTCTCTAGTATAAAAGGGTGACATCATCTTCCCTCAAGGTAGGCACTCTCTGTCCCTCCCTTACTTATGCTAAAAAATTCTATAATCTTCTTCTTCTCATGGAAGAGTCACTGACTTAAGCGTCGAAGGGGCGTTAGCTGGCACCACATTTGTGTGAGTTTCAGGTGCTTGAAGGCTGAAGAAGAGGGAGGACGGTGAACAGAAAGAACTTGCTTCGGATCATCACGAAGAGGAGAAAGCACCAACGTCTTCTCGGACCTACATCAAAAGCCTGGATCTACGTCGGTCCGGCCCAGGAGTGGAGGACCATGATTTCATCCACTACAATAATAATGACTCTTTAACAATAATATTTGTTTATTTTTACCAATCAAAAAGAAATATTTATTTACTTTTTCCACCCCTAATTTTATTGCTATATGCGTTTATGCATCAATGAAAAATCACCGAAGCATATACTAACATTAACGAGGTCTATGCTTTGATGAAATGTTTTTGTTAGGATTTATTTATTTATTTATTTATTTCGGATAGAGTTATTTTTTATTTTATTGGTTTTCAATTGAACTTTCATATCACAAATTTAAAACGATTGAGGTCAATAATTTTATGCGGTTAAAATCTTCATGCACAAATGCACAACTGAAGTAAAATATATATAATTTCTTTGTTTATTTTTACAATTATTAACAAAAATATCTATGAGATTTTCATCGGTGCATTAATGACTTAATTTTAAATTATCATTTTTATATTTATATTTTATTATAAAAAAATTTACTTCAAATCTATTGTTTGGTCCCTGATCCCCCTTGTTGGAAATCCTGGTTCCTCCCCTGCATACAGAGTTTTAAATCAATCTCAATTTTCCAATCGTGCAATTAAAGTTGTCTTCATGCAGCAGGAGAAAGAGTTTTGGATAAGAACCACACCTCACACATCATTGATTCATGTGAGAACCACCCCATAATTATTGTAGTTATTTTCTTCACAAATCCTGCACTCGCAGTAACTATGGCTAATACAGATATCATCAACGTCTCTCCAGAAATTTCATCCACCACTGCACTCCACAATAAATAACTCTCAATCTTTCATTTTAACAAAACTATATTAATATATATAAATTAATTTGAATCCAAATTGAGATAAAAAAAAAACAACACAATAATATTACATGTATTTTCTAATAAAGTCATGTTAATTTATATCGTCATGGCTAATTAACCTGTTAATGGCAGGATTAAGACAAAAAAATGTATACTTGATTTATGTTTTTACCAAGATAATTATTTTATACATGCAAGTCATAATGTGTCTGAGACAGTGGGTGTCAACTAAATGGTTCAAAAGAAATTAAAATATACATGCATGGTTTCTTGTAAATAACATCACAAATAGTAACATTTTCATGGAGTTGTTTAAGTTTCCATTATACTTGTCAGATTTTCATTGAACAACATAGATTTTTTTGTGATTGTCACACATAATATCTAAACCCTGTTAAAGTGGGAAGTAGAAAAGAGAGAAGATGCTGAAAATGTATATTTCATATTGCTGAATACGTTGGGGTATTTAAACCCAATTACAATGCCTATACAAAGAAAGGATAGGTGGCTATACAAGGTAAGTAATAGTTGTCTGTAATTGCACGATTAATTAGCCTATACAAGGTAATAATCAGTCATGTACAAGCTGGTGTGATAGAGGATAATTGGATGGAGCTTTTGTTGTCATACAAGAGAGGAGTATTTTGGGAAAAGGAGATGTCCATATCATTAAGTAGCCACCTTAACCAAATGCAGTGGTATGTGCAAGGGCATGATATTCAACTTCAATGGTAGAGAGAGAAACAATAGCTCGTTTCTTGCTTTTCCATGAGATAAGAGTCACCAAGAAATATGCTCCAACCAGTCGTAGAATGGCGATCAGAATCATCATCATCCCAATCAACATCAGAGTAAGAATGTAAGACCGGACAAGATTAGGAAGAAAAAAAAATTCTTGAGTAAGGGTGCCTTTGATATAGCGAAGAATACGAAGGATCACAACAAAGTGGACAGTGCGGGGAGCAGCCATGAATTGACTGACAATATAATTGCATGACTAATATTTGGTCGAGTAATAGTAAGATAATTCAAACTTCCCACAATTCTCGGTATAGAGTTTGGATTGGGAAGAAGAGCACCATCAGAAGGAGAAAACTTGGCATTGGGCTGGAGTGGTGTATCAATGACCTTATCATCAGTGAGTCCAGGATGACTAATGATCTCAGAAGCATGTTTAACTTGTTTGATAGAATAACCAGTGGTTGTAAAATCAACTTCAATCCCAAGAAAATAACGCAACAGGCCAAGAACTTTCATTTCAAAATATTTCTGTAAATAGTTCTTAGTAGCATGAATGCCAGGAAAATCACTGCCAATTATAACCATATCATCAACGTATAAGAGGAGTAAAACAAGGCCACGAGGTGAAGAATAAATAAACAATGCAGAATCATAGGCACTTTGTCGAAACCCGTAGCATAGAATAACAGAGCGAAAATTTTCAACCCAAGAATGTGGTGCTTGTTTAAGACCATAAAATGCTTGATGAGGAGGATTAGAGAGGCCAGGTGGAGGCTACATATAGCCTTCCTCATAAACATCTCCATTTAGAAATGCATTTTTGACATCCATTTGATGTAGAGCCCATTGGCGAAGAGAGGCAACAACAATGAGAGAACGAACGATAGTCATGCGTGCCACTGGAGAAAAAGTTTCTTCATAATCAATGCCATACTCTTGGGTAAAACTTTTGGCTACAAGATGAGCTTTGTAGTGTTCGAGTGATCCATCAGATTTAGTCTTGATTTTGTAGACCCACTTGCACCCAACCAGAGATTTTCTAGGAGGAAGGTCAACAGGATCCTAAGAATGGGTTTTCTGAAGTGCTTGAAGTTCTTCTGCCATTGCTTGCTGCCAACATGGGTTAGAAGAGGCCTCACGATAAGTGAGGCTATCGGGAAGATGACAAATTAGATAAAAGGCAATAATCATCAAGTTTGGCAGGAGGACGATGTTCACGTACCGGATAATGATGTATATGAGGTACAGAAGCACTATCTGGTTTTGCAACATTGGTTGTCGACGTAGATGGTGGAGCCAATGTATGGTCAGAAGTCATGGAGGGAAGTGTGGATAGAAGGCTTGGAGAGTCAGGATCAGAGAAGGGATCCGTAAACAGAACTGAGGATGGTGAACAAGTGAGAGAATAGAAAGGGATGTGCTCCCAAAAAGTGACATGACCAGAGATCCTAAGTTTTTGTGTTTTAGGATCATATCAGCAATACCTTTATGACTGGAGCTATCACCAAGAAAAACACAAGGAGCAGTGCATTTTAAAAGCTTGTCACGTTCACATTGAGGGAGTAACACAAAACATGTAGAACCAGAAATACGAAGAGAAGAATAATTAGGAAGTGAACAAAAGAGAAGTTCATAAGGAGAAATTCCATTATCAATAGATGAGGGAATGCAATTAATTTCATAAACAGATGCATGGACTGCTTCTCCCCAAAAGACACGAGGGACATTAGAGGAGATGAGAAGAGTGCAGGCAGTTTCTATAATGTGTCGATGCTTGCGTCAGCGATGCCGTTCTCTTGGAGGAGTCTCAACACTGGAAAACTGAGCCAGGGTTCCTTGGTTTTTTAAGAAACGAGATAAGGGTTTTGATATGAATTCACCACCAGAGTTTGCACAAATTTTTTTAATATTACTATAAAAATGTGTGCGAATCATGGTAGCAAAATCAATGTAGATTTGTAAAAGTTCATAATGAGATTGCATTAAGTAAACCCATGTATATCTAGAATAATCATCAAAGAATAGCACATAATATAAAGCGCCACCCACGGAAGAAGTTTTAGATGGTTCCCATACATCAGAATGAATAAGATCAAAAGGTGTTGAACTAGTAGAAGTACTAAGATTAAAAGGTAAAGTCGGTCGTTTGGCTAGATTACAACTGGTGCAACATAGATCACGAGTAGACTTTACTGGTCCTAAAAAACCCTTTATTAACCATGTACTGAGTCTGAGAAGCAGAAACATGACCTAAGAAAGAATGCCAAAAATGAAAGGAAGATCCTACAAAAAAAAAATGCAGAGAGCTGGCGTGAAGAAATTTGAAGGTTTGTTCAAACGAAAAAGATGACCATCTTTATGTCCAGTTCCAACTTGCTTCCCCGTCAAGTGACTCTACACAACACAACCAGAACCAAAAAATAACATCAAGACCAAGATCAATATGTTGACCAACAGAGATAAGATTCATAGAATGGTATGAAAAGAATATCAAGCAGGCTAAGATTAGAATATGATTGAATGGAAACTATGTGGGCAGCAAAAATTGTTGAACTATCAGTAGCATGAATAGAAGGTGAAGAAATGGATTGAATATGATAGAGTGCCTTAGAATCAAAGGTCATATGATTAGAGGCAGCAAAATCAAAATACCAATAATGAGAATCAATACCTAAGGGCATAGAAAGAGCAGAAGCACCGGTATTAGAATTACCCATACGTGAAATAGCATGTTGAACAATCTCTTGAACAACATCAATTGTGAGAGTGCTAGTAGAGTTAGATGTAGTGATAGCAGCCCGTGGAACCAAAGTACCCATGTTCTTTGCTCGCATATTATTTGAGGTTGGAGAGGGACAATTTTTTTGATGTGACCAAACTCCTTACAATAATTGCATTGAACGACATCATTCTTCTTGAAGGAGTGATGTGGATGAGAGGCAGTAGCAAAGACAGATCCAGGAACAGGAGAAGGCCATTGCGAGTTTCTTCCGCCAAAAGTTCTTGAAGAGCAACCTCCAAAGTTGAAAGCGGAGATCTATGTAAAATGGTAGCACAAAGTCTCTCATAATCATATAGAGCCATCAGGAACTGAACAAGACGCATCTCTCCCCGATAGCTATCCCAAAGAGCAGCATTGGTAGTCCATTTGGGTTCAATAGCCAGTTGACCCATATAGCATGCATCTGGAAGTGAAAGTCAGAGACGGATCGCCCACTTTGACGCTTAAGAGAGCGAAGATCCAACTCTAACTTGTACTGCCGTGCAAAGTCATATTGAATATATCGACGAGAGAGAAAGTCCCATGTCTCACGCGCAATTTCAAAACAACCGAACTGAAGGCTGATAGAAGGGATTACATTATTGTTGAGATAGGTAAGAACCTTGCTATTGTTGGCCTCCCATTCAGAGAACTGGGCAATATCTATTTTCGCAGAAATTGTAGCATCTTGAGTAACATACTTCCACAAAGAATGCCCTTTGAGAAAGTGTGTCATGAGACCAGACCAATGGTAATAGTTGGTGCCATCCAACTTAACCATAATAGGAATAATAGGATCCTTATTCATGATGTGATGAGGAGAACTTCAAAGAAAAGATTGAATGGTTGCTGTGAATGAGGTAGAGAGTCGTTGAAAGAGAGGAAAAAAATAACTGACTGATCCATGGCTTGATACCATGTTAAAATGGGAAGCAGAAAAGAAAGAAGATGCTGAAAATATATATTTCATATTGCCGAATACGTTGGGGCATTTAAACCCAATTACAAGGCCTATACAAAGAAAGGATAGGTGGATGTACAAGATAAGTGATAGCTGTCTACACTACAAGAGAATTATAACCATCATAATAAATTAGAAACCGTTTCTAATACATTTGATGATGTTTATGAATAAGTTTTTATATGCGGTGTCTTATTATGTATATAATAATATTTTAACATATGTATCATGACGGTTGAAACCGTCATTATACAGACTTTATAGTGATGGTTAATAACCATCACTGTAAGTGTATCTAATTTCAATGAAAGATTCAGCGACGGTTAAAAACCGTAGCATTAATAATACAACGATAGTTTTTAACCATCACTAAATATTAAAAATCATTTAAAATTATCCCTACAATTCTAACTACATTCATTTCATAAATAGATATTTTCTCAATCAAAAAGAAAATTCAAAATATAATTTGATAAGAATCAAAATATCAAATAAAGTATAATATTTGATGTTTTTGAAATTATAAACATCAAAAGTCAATCACAAAAATAAATCTTAAGATAATCCAAACTAGGGAATGACTTTGTAAATTGAGAAATAAATTCTTGCATCTACTCTCACATCTGTAGCTGCATCTGATCTCGCATCAAATAAATTCCATTGCATCACTTCATGTCAGTCTTTCCTTTGCCAAGCAGAACCAAGCCTCTGATAAAGACACCATTCATTGGTAGCCTTTCCTTGCCAAACAGAACAAAGTATCTGATGAAGACATCATTGATGGGTAATCTGTACAGTTTCTATTCCAATCAATAATCTTTCTGACTTTCTAAAAAAAAGAAAAAAAGAAAAGTTAATTCAATATGATAGATAACTACTAATAAAATAGTTAACTTCTTGTATGCTTGCATTTGAATAGTTACAGGCCAAAATAGTTCTAACATGCTCAATTTTCATAATTGTTCTTGATATTTGTGAATAATATTGTGCAAGTAACAAAACATGGTGCATGCATTAGCATACATTTTGGTGGATGATAATATTTAGAAGTTAAAACTAGGCCAACTCCCTTTTTTCTACTTTTGCTTTTAACTTTAAGTAGTAAAACTTTGCTTTTGTATATTCTTATCCTAGCTGAAGTATAAGAATCCCTAGCTATAAGAGCAAGCATGTCAGATGATGTCTCCTTCTTTCTTTCTTTCTTTTTATTAAAACCACCCTATCAAATGCAAGGCATTTGTCTTCCCTCTGTAGTTGCATTTCCAAGTTTGACTAATTTGTTGAAGAAATAAAAATAAAATCAGAGGAGAGAGAAACATGAGTGGCTCGTACCGGTGAATATGATAGGGATCCAAAGCTTTTTAAATCATTTCCTATTTCAAAGCTTTATATATATATATATATATATATATATATATAGAGCACCGATTAGGTGCGGCGGCCGCACCGTGCGGCGTCGACCACGGGCCGTCGATCACGGGTCCATCGCATCGGACGGTCGGGTGCGATTCACGTCGACCGTTGGATGCGATGGACCCGCGATCGGACGGCTGCCGCACGGTGCGGCCGCCGCACCTCATCGCGGTCGTATATATATATATATATATATATATATATATATATATATATATATATATATATATATACGGGGGCGATTACATGCGGCGAACGGCAGGTGCGGCGGCGACGTGGGCCGTTCGATCGCGGGTTCATCGCATCCAACGGTCGACGTGAATCGCACCCGACCGTCCGATGCGATGGACCCGTGATCGACGGCCCACGATCGACGCCACACCTGCCGTTCGCCGCAGGTAATCGGCCCCCTATATATATATATCTATATATATATATATATATATATATATATATATATATATATATAGAGTCGTGATATTATACGGTCGTGCGGTCGTGCGGTCGCGATTCACGGGCCGTCGATCACGGGTCCATCGCATCGGACGGTCGGGTGCGATTCACGTCGACCGTTGGATGTGATGGACCCGCGATCGGACGACGCACGTCGAATCCGCACGACCGCACCGACCGCATATTATCGAAAATCTATATATATATATATATATATATATATATATATATATATATATATATATATATATATATATATATATAGAGTCGTGATATTATACGGTCGTGCGGTCGTGCGGTCGCGATTCACGGGCCGTCGATCACGGGTCCATCGTATCGGACGGTCGGGTGCGATTCACGTCGACCGTTGGATGCGATGAACCCGCGATCGGACGACGCACGTCGAATCCGCACGACCGCACCGACCGCATATTATCGGAAATCTATATATATATATCTATATATATATAGATATATATATATATATAGTCGTGATATTATACGGTCGTGCAGTCATGCGGTCGCGATTCACGGGCCGTCGATCACGGGTCCATCGCATCGAACGGTCGGGTGCGAATCACGTCGACCGTTGGATGCGATGGACCCGCGATCGGACGACGCACGTCGGATCCGCACGACCGCACCGACCGCATATTATCAGAAATATATATATATAGTCGTGATATTATACGGTCGTGCGGTCGTGCGGTCGCGATTCACGGGCCGTCGATCACGGGTCCATCGCATCGGACGGTCGGGTGCGATTCACGTCGACCGTTGGATGTGATGGACCCGCGATCGGACGACGCACGTCGAATCCGCACGACCGCACCGACCGCATATTATCGAAAATCTATATATATATATATATATATATATATATATATATATATATATATATATATATATATATATATATATATATATTACATGCGGTCGTGCGGTCGGTGCGGCCACGATCACGGGCCGTCGATCACGGGTCCATCGCATCGGACGATCGGGTGCGAATCACGTCGACCGTTGGATGCGATGGACCCGCGATCGGACGGCCCACGATCACGACCGCACCTCATCAGTCGCGTATATATATATATGAAAATTATTACGTGCGGCGAACGGCAGGTGCGGCCGCGACGTGGGCCGTTCGATCACGGATCCATCGCATCCAACGGTCGACGTGAATCACACCCGACCGTCCGATGCGATGGACCCGTGATCTACGACCTGTAGTCGCTGCCGCACCTGCCGTTCGCCGCATGCAATAACTCCCCTATATATATATATATATATATATATATATATATATATATATATATATATATATATATATATATATATATATATAAATACAGTTCCGATTAGGTGCGGTGTGCGGTCGGTGCGGTGCCCAACGTGGGCCGTCTGATCGCGGGTCCATCGCATCCAACGGTCGACGTGAATCGCACCCGACCGTCCGATGCGATGGACCCGTGATCGACGGCCTGTGATCGCGCACCGCACCGACCGCACACCGCACGCAATCGCGACTATATATATATATATATATATATATATATATATATATATATATATACGGGGGCGATTAGGTGCGGCGTGCGGCAGGTGCGGCGGCGACGTGGGCCGTTCGATCGCGGGTCCATCGCATCCAACGGTCGACGTGAATCGCACCTGACCGTCCGATGCGATGGACCCGTGATCGACGGCCCACGATCGACGCCGCACCTGCCGTTCGCCGCAGGTAATCGGCCCCCTATATATATATATATATATAGTCGAGTGATTAGGTGCGGCGGCCGCACGGTGCGGCAGCCGTTCGATCGCGGGTCCATCGCATCCAACGGTCGACGTGAATCGCACCCGACCGTCCGATGCGATGGACCCGTGATCAACGACCCGTGATCGCTGCCGCACCGTGCGGCTGCCGCACCTAATCATCCCTCGGATGCGTGCGGCGAACGGCAGGTGCAGCAGCGACTACGGGCCGTCGATCACGGGTCCATCGCATCGGACGGTCGGGTGCGATTCACGTCGACCGTTGGATGCAATAGACCCGCGATCAAACGGCCCACGTCGCGGCCGCACCTGCCGTTCGCCGCAAGTAATAATTTTCATATATATATAAATATAGGGAGGTTATTGCGTGCGGCGAACGGCGGGTGCGGCAGCGATCACGGGCCGTCGATCACGGGTCCATCGCATCGGACGGTCGGGTGCGATTCACGTCGACCGTTGGATGCGATGGACCCACTATCGAACGGCCCACGTCGCGGCCGCACCCGCCGTTCGCCGCACGTAATAATTTTCATATATATATATATATATATATATATATATATATATATATATATATATATATATATACGGGGGCGATGGGGTGCGACTGTGCACCCCGACGTGCGCCCCACACGTCGACCGTGTGATCGATGTTCTCGATGATCGCACGGTCGACATGTTTTAAACACGAACCGTCCGATCGCGAGAACATCGGTCGCACGGTCGACTTGTGGGGCGCACGACGGGGTGCACGGTCGCACGACCGCACCTAATCACGTCCCATATATAAAACATTGATCACATCCTTATCAAGAAAAAAGGGTTAAAGACTTCTACATCCTTACAAACATAAGTAATCCCATATAAGTCCTTCTCAAACTTGGGGCAGACGTAAAAGTCTTTGAAAACTCATAAAAATTCAAATATCAACTCTAAGTTAAATTTTTATCCAAATTTAATAGAGTATTTACATAATATTCAATTATTATATAATTGTGTAGACATTATGATCCCATAAACAATCATAAATAAATAAATTAGTCCATGCAAAGATCAAATTATTCATATAAGACTTTTATATTTCTTCATTTTCATAGAGGTACTTTTTGAGAAGGGTAAAAAAATTGAAGATAATTTAGTCATTTCATGGTATAAATTAAGGTTAATTGAGAAAGATTGGGTTATGATTAACTTATATTGACACCAGGGATGTATATAGGTTTTGGTGAGTTTTCAAGGACTTGAACGTCTACCCCAACTTTGATAATGACTTATATGAAATTACTCATATTTGTGAAGACGTAGATGTTTTTAATAATAATAAAAAAAAAGACATTCATACACGTGTATTTAATCACACATCAATTTTTGACATTTATATCTTATCCTGCTATCACACATCAATTTTTGACATTTATATCTTATCCTGCTATGTTCGGTTCGACTGAATGCTGAATTTAAATGCTGAATTATTCAGAGCTGATTATATAAGTGTTAATTGTTTTATGCTGTTCAGTTTTAAAAATTATTTGGTTCAGTGGAAAATATAAGCATTTATTTAGATAAGTGTGTTTGATTCACCACTTAACAGTAGTGCTTATTAGAATGATATTTTGGTCTATTTAATAAGTATTTAATGCTATTTTGATGTTTGATTAAATATTTAAAAAATGAGTTTATTTTTTAACTATTTCAAAAATATAGATTTGTTCCCCAAAATATATGTCCCACTTTAGAGAATGAATATTTCACAAACTTAAATATTTAAAAACACGTGCTTATTTTTGAACTATTTCAAAAATATGGATTTGTTTCCCAAAATATATGGCCCACTTTAAAGAGTGAATATTTCACAAACTTAAATATTAAAAAACCGTGCTTATTTTTGAACTATTTCATAAATATTGATTTATTTCTCGGAATATATGTCTCACTTTAGAGAGTGAATATTTCACAAACTTAAACCCAAGAGTATTCATATAGTTGCAAATCATTTCATTTTACAATTCAGGCACTGATCATATCTTCTTCTTTTTTTCTATTGATAAACATGGAAATATACTTCACCATACCATATCCAAACATTAATAAAAATTCAACCCATATAATGAAAACAAAATCTTTTCAAACCTATCAATGAATAATCATAAATCACCAAATTAAATCAGTTGGAAAGCCTCCCAATTGTGACAAAACAATAGTGCCTCCAACAACAATAGTATGTTATCATCATTTCTGATGTTCAAGAGTTGCATTAACAGAAGAGAACTAAAGATTCAAAAAACTATAGCAAAATCTATCAATCCCACGGGCATCATCTTCTCAACTGTAATGCCAAAAATCATTGTTTAAGCAGCAATCCATCAATCATGCAGTGTTCCCAGAATATCTTCTCTGAACAGATAGTACATTTGCAAACACAATAGAAAAATCAATGATATCAGAATCACATTATTTCACATGGTGTTAAAAATTGAAATACCCGCGATAAGAAATGATAGTTTCATAACAGAAAACTGTTGGTATGAGAAATACTAACAATTAAAGAAAACCATTGATATGAGAAATGAACTTTTTTTTCATTTCGGGAGTCCATACTGCCCTTCCAGCTTTGGCATCCATAAACTACCCACATAAATCATTGGATATGAGATCATTCATTGCAATAACAGTCATGAGAAATACTGACAATTAAAGAAAACACAAAGCACCCCCACCCCAGCAATAATTCAAAAGCTACACATACACCCTCATGAAAAGGAAATCTCTTGAGAAGCAGAATGAGAAAAGTCTGAGCCATTCACACAGTTCATTTTTGAATCCAGACCTCACATGTCTCTAATGCACCTAGAGATTTTTCAGAAAAACAAATGCCTAGTTCACTAGATGGTAATTAGAAGCAGAGTTGCCTCGTTTGTCCAGTATCACTTAAAGTTGAAGTTAGAGCACATATATTTAAACTTAAACCGTGATCTAATATCATATGTAGCATTATGTGACTTTAAACTGTCATCACATCATAGAAATCATCAGCTGACCACACCAGCAGGTCCAACATAACTTATTAGATATTAAAAGGATGTCAAGAAACTCATATTCTTACCTTATATGAGAATAATATCAATTTTTGACCATGCATCAACGTCAATTTCATATGAAAAAATAATTTGTTCACTTTGCATTTTCTCTCCTATGGAAGTTGAGACTAGCAATTGGTTAAACAATAACTATTTAATGAAGATAGCAAATAGACCTGCAAATTAATAATTCATTTTCACCTTCAGAAGAATAATTAGACCGTCACCATAGATAAATGAGATCACAATGGTAAGAAAAGTGAAATGCATCTGTATACCTTTCTTTGTTTTAAGATTTTCAGAAAAATAAATGCCTTAGCTAAAACCTCATAAATAATTAAACTCCAGTGTCCATGAAATAGAATACTTTTTCCCCTAAATTTATTAGAACCTGAACATGGTATGATTATTATTCAACCTAACTGTTGTGACTATAGGAAGTGATAGACCCATACAGTATAACGTCAATTGGGCACATAAGGGTCCTAATTACAAGAACACAATCCCATTTAGCAATAAATATGAAAATTAACACAGCGAAAAAAATTAGCAGAAGCATGATTTTCTCCATGTCTTTCAAGATACTTTACATGATAAATTATTATTATGGGACTTTCATGTTTCACATGAATTGGCTCACAAAGTAACAAAAATTCAAGGACAACTTTGGCCTAGTTCCTGGTTGAATTGGTCAGTCTCTTGGATTAGCTCCAACTTGAGAGGGCCTATCTACCAAAGCATATGGTGTTTAATACATTGTACCCACCCATCATGTGCAAAAAACTGATGGAGGGGGTCCAAATCACCAATTGATTACTCCTACAGACTACACCACACACACATTGCTTTCTCAGGAAACCTTTGATCATGATATGGCTCTTCATAATAACAAGTAATACAAACAAAAAACAAACCACCGAGAGATCCTGGTTCGAGTCTTACTCATGCTGATAGAAGAAGATTTAATCATGAAAAACTAAAATACAAAATAAAGGGAAAAACAATTATCTATCAAAAATAATATTTTAACCAAGTTGAGGATTAGTGATGAGAAAGTGGGAAACAATGCACTACATTCATGGATAAAGTAAAAAGCTTTGGAGTTGTAAAGAGTAAAGACATTTCTTAAGCAATTTGAACATGAAATTATATTGTTTCAGTACTGGGAAAAAAACAGGAACATAAACAAAAAAAAATGGTTTGTCTTGATCTTTATGTATAAACAAAAAAAAATGGTTTTGATCTTTATATAAACTTCCACACGTGAAAACCCAAAAAAAGACAACCAATCACTACAAGAAAACAAGGCATTAGCTACGAAATATTGCGTAGCAAAAACATTGTTTCGTAGCAAAAGGTCTTCCTCGACGAAAACATTCCTTTGCTATTATGGTTGAAATTATTTTCATAGCAATAGGTATTATTTCGTTGCAAACGGTATCCTTTTGCACCGAAATCGATTTCGCAGCAAAAGGCCCTATTTTGCAACGAACATTATGTCGCATCAAAAGGTCACCTTTACCACGATGAACACCACTCGCTACGAAAATATTTTCGTCGGAAAAGGTCACCTTTTGCTACGAAAGTGTTATTTTGTAGCAAACGATCACTTTTTGCTACAAAATTATTTCGCAGGTAAAAGTAAATAAATTAAATAAAAAAACTTTTGACCTTTCCTTGTGAAATATTTTGTAGGGGAAGGTCAAATTTTCATAGAAAAAACTTTTTAATTTATTTAAAATATTTTATATTACAATTAATAAAATATTTAATGATGACAATACACTATTAATCTGCAATTCTACCAAAAAATTTTAAATGCAAAACCATTTGGTATATGAGTGGAACAAAGCAGAAATCCCAAAATACCTATATGAGATGGTCTGTATATACACATATGTGATGTTCTATCATCGCAACCATAAAAGAATCTCTAAACCCTCAACATGCAATGTTTAAGATCATTAGACAACAGAAGTCAAAAGTTGATTTTTTCCTATTTCTAGATTGAATTAAGACAATGAGAAAGCCATTGAATAGCAAAGTGAAACAAATTATGCAAAACACATCAAGAAATATCATTTTTTACATGTATCCGCAACTCCACATATAATCCCACCCATAAATCTACAGAAGACCATCCACATAACAAACCACAACTAAAACTGAAAAAAAAAATAACTAAAAAAACTAGAGACTAACTCTCATGAGAGAATAATCCCAAGAAAAAAATTATCAACAGAATATCATCTTCAAAGCCCTTTATATTTAGGACCCAAAGAGGTTTGTACCAAACAATTTTCTTCTTTTTTATTGCCCATCCGCACATCATATTTTCCTCATAGAGATAGATAATGATATAAACACTTGATTCATTAGACCAGATAACCTTAGTGAAAGATGGATTGCACTGAAGCTCTTGTGAACAAATTAGACACCAAAACACTATTGCTAATATGGAAAAAAAATGGCCTTTCAAACTTATGACAAGGCATTACCTTTATAACTTTTGAGAATTTGGTGCAAAAGCTAGGTCTTCCATAAAGCATGAATCCCAATCCATCGAAGATGTAAGAGTAATTGTAGCAATGCACTAGCTGTCCACTTTTCAAATTCCTCCTATCAATGGCTTGATATGGTAGAATCCGGTATCTGTTATAGAATACAGTCATAAGAACTCCTCACTGAAGCTGGTGGATAAAATATTTGGAATAGAGAACCTTTTCAAAATAAAATAATGACTTAAGAACAGAGAGTCGTCATGAACCTAAATATTTATTTAATTATTTATTTGGGGGGAGGGGAGAGTAGATAATCCATAAGCAAACCATCTTTATTCATCAAGACGAATTGAACATTGAAAATTTGACAATTAGCACCCATTAACTTATGCAATAAGAACAGAGTTTGCAAAGCCAATCACATTAAAGTTTTTCGATACATATTAGCTTGTCATCTACCACAAAATTAGTGAAAGTTCTTAAATACTGAAGTTACCTTGTAAATGTCAAACCAGTATGTCCATTAATAGGATACAAGGCTCTCATACCAGAAAGGATTGGGCTATGTAAAACCACTGCTCTCAAGTTTGACAAACGAGAGGCCAGATCAAGTGTAGGACCACTTCCCACTGATTGGCCATATAAGATGAGATCCTCATCTCTGACTCCAAATCGCTCCATTAAATACATTTATAGACAGCTTCCATGTCTCCATATGTATTATACTCACTGGGTTGTTTGAAAGCAAACTAATAAGAGTCTAGTACTGAATATGTAGACATGTGACATTATTGAGTAATCCAGATGGATTGAATGGCAGGTAAATGTAAGAAAGTCTATCCATGCAAGCAAATTAATAAAATTCAAAAATCTACCTTTCTAGTAGATTGTCCATAGCCAGAATAGTTATATCTGTCAAAATAAATAACAGTAATCCAGCAAATATAAATCCTCAAATTTTACAAATTAACTTCTGCAGTGCATTGAACTTGTAGAACAAGACTAAAATATCTGCTCAAAACACTAGAACTTAGAATGAAAAAATGACATGCTTAAAAGATGGGAATAGTGAAATGATAAACAAAAAATCACACTATTACAGGTATCATTTACATCACATCCACCGGGGACACAAGTTACAACAAACGAAAATGATTCCCTAATATGGACAATGAAAGATTGAATGTGCAGAAAAATTGAAGCCAAAAAGGATTTGGTCTCTGCCATATTGAAAATTATAAAGTTAATTATGTGTTTTGGTTGTCCTTTTTCCCCTTTGATATGAGGAAAAGTTAAGAGAGTTGGGGAGACAGGACACATGTACCTAAGAAGAGATATAAGAGAGAAAAAATACAATTATTATCTTAGATAAAAGGATTGGGAGGAAGGGCAACCTCAATAAGAAATAATAGAAAAGATTGGCAACATTGTGATGAGATGCATATCCAAGTTATCTCAATTGTGTATTTCAATTATAAACATAAACAAATAGAACAATAATCACAAAACTCATCTGATTGTGCCAAAAAATCTCACAGGGAAACCCTCTAGTATTCACATAAATAAAGAGAAATAAATCAAATTACCAGAACATCTCAAGGTTCAAATATAATTAGATAAAGAAAACCCACTTACAAGAACATCTACTAAAGATTTGCATCTACAAGTAGAATGACAGATCAGTCACTAAGTAAAGTATACCCACACACATTGGCTACTGACTCAATTTCTAGATATCCAATTAATATAAGTATCCAAATACCCAATTCAAAGTTCCCAACCAACCAAACTCTCAAGAAATTGAAAACCATCACCATGAATTCAGCCAAATGTACCAAAAAAGAACACTAACAAGAAAACCAATTACAAAAACAATTCACATCTATGATTAGAGAAATATATCTTTTTCACTCATTAAACATCACGCCTGACCTAAAAACCTTAAGATCTAGACATCCCATCATTAAATCCTCAAGAAACTAATAATCCATAATCAACAATCCATCTAAATCCACCAACAAAGGAACTCAGTCATTCAATCACACTTGGATTCGAGGCAGAACTAGATGTGTCTGAACATGGAGAGGAGGTTGGATATTGGTATGCATCTTATATTGAACTTCTCCTTGTGTAAAAAAGAGGAGAGAAAATGATGAAAGATAGCTATATGTTAAATGGATAAGCATATATCGCTTAATAAGCATTTTCAATAGAAAAAAATAGAAAAATTCAACTCTAAACATAGCATTTAAGATGTAAAAAAAAGTTGAATAGTTTTTTAGTGGGGCTACACTCCTGGATGGAGAAAATGTCAATTTCTTCCACCACTGAATGCACATGCTTCTACTGATTCTCAATGATGGACTAGCATGGAAAATAAATTATATATCTAGATTGAATATACTAATTTTTATCCATATTTTCTATTTATATATATCTGGACAAAGAAAAATATATATAAAAAATGACAATTGCTAGTAGAAGTAGCAACAGCAACAACAACTACAAGAAAATCAGTACAACCTTGACACACACAAATCAATCGAGCGAAACATAGAGAGAGAGAGAGAGAGGAAGAAGAAATCCTGACCGTCCAAATGATAAGCTCCAATGGCTAATCAGCTCTCCAAGCTTTTGAGAAATCCCAGCAGTCAATGAACCCCCTTGGGATCCAACCCCAACCATCGGAAGAGGAGACGATGAGGAAACCGAAGAGTTTGAGTTCCACCTTCCTCTCCGACTCCGGTGCGATCACAGCCGACGAGGTCTTCTCCAACGATCCGATCCGTCCGATCTACCCCGTCCTCAATCGGGACCTCCTATTGTCTTCCGATCCCGTCGAAACCGTCCAATCACCTCTCGTCGTCGTCTCATCTGAGGCGGACGAGTTGGAGGGGGTCCATATCGAGAGCTACTGCGTCTGGTCCGAGGTCGTCGGTCCTCCGTCGCCGGACCGTCATCGTCGTCCAATGAATTCCATATAACTTGGGCGTGTGTCGGTGTGTGTTTGTGAGAGAGAGAGAGAGGGGTTTGGGCGGGACGACGATTTAGGGTTTAGAAAGAAGATCGGTTTCCTTTTCACTCTATGAAAGAGCCCTGTCCGATTTTTTGAAAATGGACGGTGAGGATTCAATGTTTATGGAGACACACGGATCACTATTTTAGATTGGTTTTGGTTTGTTTTTAGGTGTAACTGAGTTCACTACCGTCCAAAAATTGCATTCCTTACTTTTTCAGTTTCAAGTGCATTTTTATTTACTTCATTAGCCCATTTCACTCAACGTATCTAGGTATATATCTCATACAAAGTTTTTATATTCTTAATAAATGATATTATTCAATCAATTGGAGTATATATTTCACATTTTATAAAATGTAATATCTCATTAGATGCGATATATGATTTTAGACAAATGAAAACAATGATGATAAATTGAACATACCTCTCTTTTCAATTCCCAAGTTCCTTTCATTGCTCTCTTTCACCGACTCATATTAAACAAATACATTTGATTCGTTATTCAAATTCATCTTGTTAACCAAGTACTTCATCCAAAACCTAACTGTCATCCTCTCCTCGCTGCATCACATTTTTTTCATTTTAATAAAAATAAACACCACTGTTGGAGATCATCAAAATTTCAAAAAGCCAGAGTTCAAAAATAAAAGGTGCACTCGATTCTTAAGTAGCTCTTGTTTATCTGAGGTAAGTAAGATTCGTCAGATCTGCATTTACAAAACCCAAACCACAAAAACAAAAATAATAAAAAATACTTAGTATAAAAAAAATCAGTTCAACCCACCCAAAAATTGAGTTATAGATCCGCCCTTGGTTATATAGTTCTAGTAAAATATGTGTATTGAATAAGGGCAACATGGACTTATTGCATCACAATTATATACACACCATATAATTAAATATATCAAATTTGACATTGGGCTCATTAAAGACAAGAATAAATGAATTGTATGTAATGTCAAAATGATATAATATACTCAACTTTGATACCAACAAACCTCAATTAATTGTAATATACTCCTCTGGAAAGGAGTTCATCAAGCATGTGCATGATCCAAATTAAAATGTCTTTTTGAATATTAAATTACAAACATAATTAATATACCAAATCATCTAATTTGAGGATGGACTGCTGTGAAAAATTAGGTGTATATCTATATCAAATATACTCATTTCTATCCATTTTTGTGCTTATACATAAATAAAGAAAGAAAAATATATATGAAAAAATAACCATATTCTTTGTCTAGTATAATAAATAATGTTTTAATCTTATTATTAATGTTTGAAAATAAATTATAGAAAGAATTTATAGTCAAAAGGATCTTAGTCTAATAGTGATGCAGTGTATTTTGATTTCACAACTAAATTAAATTTTTTGAAAATCCTTAAATTGTTTGCAACGAAATCTTTTTCGCAGCAAAAGGTTAGTTTTTTCGCAGCTATAAGTCTGCTCTTTTGCTACGAAAATTTATTTTCATGGCAAAATATGTACGTTTGGCTAGGAAAGAGTATTTCGCAGGAAAAAAATTAAATGTATTGCTACAAAAAGAGTATTTTGCAGCCAAAAATTAAATGTAAATCTTATAAATTTTACTACAAAAAATGGAATTTCGCAGCTAAATGTTATACCACTTGCAACGAAATTTAATTTCGCAGTGAATGATAAAACTATTCTCTACGCGTGAATATTTCGTAGGTAAAAGCCACTTTTAACTACGAAATTCTATTTCGCAGCTAAATATTCGTAGCTAATAATCAAATTTCTTGTAGTGAATCTTAACAAAGTCAGTGAATTTTGTGGCTATAAAGGGTGTGGCATCAATTATTTTCTCATTAAATTGAATGTGATAAGAACAAAGCTGATGCAGATTATAAAAAAAACAAGAAATTAAAAAAAAAATGCATGCATGCCCCCACAAATCCCTATTAGGTCTTATCTCCACCTGTTGATCAAATAAAATCACAGTTTTTTTGTCTGATACGGATCATCTTGTCTTAACTGATCAACAGCCACTCAAAAAAGATTTTTTTTTTTTAATAGCTATTCAGATCTGGTTCACTTGTTTTGCAAATTGCAGGCCTTGACAAATTTCTTTTGGTGACAAAAATCCTGTGACAACTAGGGTCTAGGGTGATGTTAGAGCATAAAAAATGGATTGAGGATTTGTTGGGGTTGATGAAGGACAAAAGATGATGAAATCAACTGTGATTATAAAAAGACGGATCGGAGGTCACAAAGAATGGAAGCATATGAAACACCTGGTTTTACCTTCTGGTCGGAGAGCTCGGAGGTCGAAACAGAGGAGGTCGGAGGGGTTGGTCCGCAATAGAGGAGGGGGAGGTCCGCCAATTAGGGCTTCATGGTGTTTGTTTGGCATCGGGAGGAGGTGTCGTGACGGTGGAGGGGCCGGTCTGCGACCGAGGAGGGGTTGTGCCGCGACCGAGGAGGAGGTCTGTGTTATATATTGTGGAGCCTGATGATGTGCGCAGAGGATTGTTGGCGCTACGTCAAATTTTTTTTTTAGGTGTCTTTCGTGTATTGACTTTTTTTATCTTTAATAAGATGTCAGTATAAAAGGGTATCTTATATTTTTTCATTAGGCTCTAGGGTTTTTATATTCGGCATGACAATTGTAAAAACTTTTGTGTCTTTGCTTTTGTTTTGGTTGTTTATTCCTTTAATTGATTGCATCCCAAGATCCAGAAACCCTAACAATTGGTATCAGAGCTTCGGTTTTACGAATCTAGGACACAGGAGATGTCTATTCAAGTGTGAGCAATGGATTTAGATAAAGAATTATCAAAGATCGAGAAGTTTGATGCATGTGGAGGATCATCTGTACGAGAAAGGTCTCTATAAACTGTTGAAAGAGAAATCAGCAGAAAAGGAGCAAGCGGTGTGGGATCTGTTAGATCGGAAGGCTCTCGGCGCAGTGAGGAAGACGTTATCGAAGCATATTGCTTTCAATGTCAAAAAAGATATATCAACGATTGCTCATGGCCAGATTGTCCAAGATGTATGAACAATCTTCTGCAACAAATAAGGAACATCTCAACAAATCTAATGAAGTTACGGATCAATTAAATTCGGTCATTCTCCTTTTCAAAGATGAGATCCGTGCTTTATTGATCATCGGGCAATTACCCAAGAGCTGGAACGACACTGTTACCGTGATCAGTTCCTCTACAAGAAAGAAAAAATTGAAGTTCGATAATGTGGTGAATCTGATTATGACAGAGGAGATCAAGCGACAAGCAAATGGTGGTTCCACTTCCGGATTGGCATTGAATGTTGATAGCAGAGGCAGAAGTTCAAACAAGGGTAATGGGCGTGGCTGATCAAAATCGAGGAACGGCATATCCAAATCAAGAAACCCAAGAAATTCAAACAATAATCAAAATCAGAATGCGAAGAAGATTATTGAGTGCTGGAATTGTGGTAAAACTGGACATTACAGAAATCAGTGCAGGTCAGAGAAGAAAGAAACATACAACAAGAATGAATCCAATGTTCTTTCAGAAGAATCAGATGACGCATTGATTTGTTCCATGGAGAACAAGTCTGATTCTTGGGTGATGGATTCTGATGTATCGTTTCACGTGACCTCTAACAAAGATCTTCTCAGAAATTACATCTCAGACAGCTTTGGGAAGGTGTATGGGAATTGAATGGCTCTGGAAGGTTTCGAGACAAGGGTAAAGTGCATCAAGTTGAATGGCTCTGTATGGGAATTAAATGATGTCGGACACATTCCTGACCTAAGAAAGAACATGATTTCAGTTGGACAGCTAGCAAAGGAAGGCTATATGACAACCTTCAGCAGTGACAACTGGAAGGTTTCGAGAGGCTCATTGATCATTGCACGAGGTAAAATGACTGGTACTCTTTATGTGACAACCGATGCTTGTGGTTCTATTGCAGTTGCCAACTGTAAGGATGATCCTAATATATGGCATCAGAGACTTGGTCACATGAGTCAAAAGGGACTTAAAGTCATGCACTCGATGAGGAGATTGCCAGGATTACAGTCAGTTGATATCGACTTGAGTGAGAGTTGTATCTTTGAAAAGCAGAAGAGGATCAGTTTCAAGATGTGTGGCGGAACTCCAGAGTAGAATAAGCTTGAGTTGATTCACATAGATGTCTGGGGACTGACTGCGGTCTCATCTAACAGCAGAAAGTCATACTTTGCGACTTTCATTGATGACCATTCCAGAAAGGTATGGCTTTACTTCTTGAGACATAAATTAGAGGTGTTTGAGGTGTTCAAGAAGTGGAAGGCAATGGTGGAAAATGAAACAGGCTTGAGAATCAAGAGGATGAGGTCTAATAATGGTGGTGAGTATGAAGAAACCAATTTCAAGAAGTTCTGTTATGATAGTGGAATCAGATTAGAGAGAACTGTGCATGGGACTCCATAACAGAATGGGATAGCCAAACGGATGAATCGAACATTGACTGAGAGAGCCAGAAGCATGCATATACAGTCAGGTCTACCAAAGCAATTCTGGGAAGAAGCAGTCAACACGGCATCCTACTAGATCAATCAAGGAGCATCAGTACCTTTGGACCACAAGATACCAGAGGAGGTATGGAGCGGCAAAGAGGTAAACCTTTCTCATTTGAAAGTTTTCGGTTGTGTTTCATATGTACACATTAGTGATAATGCTAGGAGTAAGCTTGACTCTAAATCACTAAAATGCACTTTCATTGGATATGGTGGTGATGATTTTGGTTATCATTTCGGGGATGATCAAAAAGAAAAAGGTTATAAGAAGTAGAGATGTCATATTCAATGAAAAACTAATGTACAAGGATAGAAATGCAACACAGTCTAGGGGTTCGAAGAATATTGATCCTGTTTATTTTGAGCCTGATAATACTACAGTGGTTAGAGTGTCACAACAAACAGTTGACAGATCTCAGAGGGATGAAACTACACCATAGAAAAATAAACAGCAGGTTGATATACCACAGGCCCCAGCTCCTGAGCCCCCTCCACTCAGGAGATTCACCCGTCCGCATGTTCTGAACAGAAGGTATATGAATTATTTATTACTGACCAATGCAGGTGAACCTGAATGCTATTTTGAGACATGTCAAGAAGAGGATGCTAGCAAGAGGGAGCTTGCTATGGAAGATGAGATGAAGTCACTCATCTCCAACGAGACATGGGAGCTAGCTGAGTTGCACATGGAGAAGAAGGCTCTACACAAAAAATGGGTGCATCGAGTCAAAGAGGAGCAGGATGGCTCCAAGCGACACAAGGTGAGATTGGTGGTCAAAGGCTTTCAGCAGAAAGAGGGGATTGACTACACTGATATTTTCTCACCGATTGTGAAACTGACTACCATTTGGCCAGTTTTGAGCATTGTTGCATCCGAGGACCTACATCTTGAGCAGTTAGATGTCAAAACTGTTTTTCTGCATGGTGACTTAGAGGAGGAGATATACATGCAGCAATAAGAGGGTTTCATAGTATAGGGCAAGGAGAAACTCGTGTGCAGGTTGAAGAGGAGCTTGTATGGCTTAAAACAGGCTCCAAGACAGTGGTACAAGAAATTCGATGGCTTCATGTAGACAACTGGCTACCATAAGTGCAACGCTGATCATTGCTGCTACTTCAAGAGGTTTGATTTCAGTTATATTATTTTGCTACTTTATGTTGATGACATGTTAGTGGCTGGTTCAGATATGGATGAAATCAGGAATTTGAAGAAGCAATTATCAACTGAATTTGATATGAAAGATCTGAGTTCAGCAAACAAGATCCTTGGAATGAGGATTACGAGGGACAAACAGAGAGGTATTTTGCAGTTGTCTCAAGCTGAATACATTGATCGTGTTTTGCAGAGGTTCAGCATGTTTGATTGTAAGGCAGTTAGTACACCATTGGGTTCAGCATGTTTGATTGTAAGGCAGTTAGTACACCATTGGCCGATCATTTCAAACTATCCAAAGATCAAAGTCCGACAACGGAGGAGGAGAAAAAATTCCTGGCGAATGTTCCATATGCCTCAGCGATTGGAAGTTTGATGTATGCTATGGTTAGCACGAGACCGGACATTGCCTATGCAGTGGGAGCTGTGAGCATATTCATGTCATATCAAGGCAAGCAACACTGGGAAGCAGTGAAGTTGATACTTAGATACCTACGAGATACAACTGACAGATGCTTATACTTCAGTAGGGGTGAGTTGAGGCTACAGGGATTCGTAGATTCAGATTTTGCTGGCGAGGTTGATCAGAGGAGGAGCACCACTAGTTATATCTTTACAGTAGGTACTACTGCTGTTAGTTGGATTTTACAAATACAAAATATTGTTGATTTATCCACTACAAAGGCAAAGTATATAGTTGTGACAGAGGCTAACAAAGAGATGATATGGTTACAGGGTTTGTTGAAAGAGTTGGGATTCAGATAGACGAAGAATGTTTTGCACAGTGATAGTCAGAGCGCTATACACCTTGCGAAGAATTCAGCATTTCATTCGAGGACTAAGCACGAAGGACTTCGTTATCATTTCATCAGGACGCTTTTGGATGATGGGAGTCTATTGCTTGAGAAGATCCAAGGAAGCAAGAATCCAGCTGACATATTGACAAAGACAGTGACTACAGATAAACTGGAGCTGTGCGCAGCTTTAGTTGGTCTTCTAGCTTGAGGACATAGATGAGCACACCAGATTATAGATCGATCACTTAATAGAAGTTATTTATACTTAGTTCAGTCTCCAAGTGGGAGATTTTTATATATTGTGGAGCCTGATGATGTGCGCAGAGGATTGTTGGCGCTACGCAGGGGCGGACAAGGGTCGAGCTCGCGGGGTCTGGGGGCAGCGCCCCGAGAAAAAAAAAATTTTTGTTCTTAATGAGATGTCAGTATAAAATGGCATCTCATATTTTTTTTCATTAGGCTCTATATATTCGGCGTGACCATTGTAAAAACTTTTATGTCTTTGCTTTTGTTTTGGTTGTTTATTCATTTGATTAATTGCATCCCAAGATCCAGAAACTCTAATAGTCCACCTGCCGATTAGGGTTTGAGAGGGGTTTTTCGCTTCGAGGAGGAGAAAAAAAAGTGTCAAGGGAGAGAGAGAGGAGGCAAAAAATGGGATTATATACCACTTATAAATATATCAAAATAGCGGGGGTAGGATAGTCTTTTCATGTCGGGACGATAATGCATAATGCGGAGGCGGAAAAATAAAGTGACGTTGACTAAGCTGAAAAATTCTGGGTTTATTTACGGAAAAATAAAGTGATGTTGAATAAGCTGAAAAATAAAGTGATTTGTAACACAGAAGTGCTAAAAAATTCTGGTTTCAGTCCAATAAGTGCTGAATTTCAGCTGAACCAAACGCCCCCTTAGATTCTATAAATCTCTGGTGCCTTGGTCGCACTCTCACGGTCAAATGCATGAGTCACTAATGGCTCTAAATTGAGTCGTAATGTAGCAGTGGTATGGCTTGGACCACTATTGTAAAAGGATTGTAAAAGGATTATGTAACTCATCAAATCCTTTGTACGAAAAAAAAATGTCTCAGGAGAGTTTTAGGTCACAAGAATGAAATGCAAAGACACGAATCTTCAAAATTTGACCAGGTCTGCAATTGATCTGAGATATCCAATTTGGATCATCATCATGGAACAACCAGTTCAATTCGATTGGATTGTTTTTTAAATATATAAACATGTGATTAATAAACGAAATTAATTTTTACTTCAAAGACAACCAGCCACACTGTTTCATGGAATGCCAAAGAATTATATCACCAAAAGACCAATGACCTAGTGTTACGAGGCATTGTCCCTTTTGGGTATGAGGCATTGTCCTTTTGAGTCTGTCATAATTCAAAATCTTCCATATTCAGGTGGAAAAAATGGTTTGTACAGCCCTATCAACCGGTTATAGTGGGGTTTAGTCCATTAGGCGTATTAATTTCTAGTATTAGATTTAGAGGTGTATGACCCAGTAAAGAAATAAAGATTAATTTTGAGTCCTCCTGGGAATCATTAAATAATTTTAATTCCCGGTGACTCTCTCCCTCATGCCACTCTCTCCTTCCTACAATTAAATTTCCCTTTAAATTTTACAGTATTTGTAATAAATAAAAAATTGTAAACATGATTTGTGACCACGTCTCATTAAGAGTGCAACTTGAGCAGGTTAGATCGGGTCGGGTTGGAGCTCAACCTAAATCCAACCCGAAGTTGAAGGAAGAAGTCAACTCAACCCCAACCCAACCTGTCCTCAAACCTATGAATCTCATCCCAAACCCAACCTATTGATCGGATTTGGTTTTAGATCGGGTTCATATTTAACTTTGAAAATGTGTTAATATAAACAATTAAAACTTTTTAAAATTAGTGCTCCGCACTGTAAATAGCCCAATTTTGACCGTCTAAAGAGAAGAAAATTACTTCAAGTAATATTTTAGAATGACCATATTTGGAATTTAAAAGAAAACATCTTCAGAAGGAGACAAGAAGCAGAAAACCTAGCCCCCAACAATTAGAAAAATTCATGGGTCAGAAATAGGGCGGCTACTTCAAAGTAACCGTCCCTATTCCGATGGCTAGAATGAACATGCCGCCCCCCAACCGCTTGAAGTAGCCGTCCCTACTCCAATGGCTAGAATGAACATGCCAACCCCCAACTGCTTCCCAAATATGGGACATAAAGTTGGCATATAATGCTGATGATTGTGATGGATTGTTCTATTTAGCCGCCTCATCTTTAACGGATCAGTTGCCCCTAATCGGACAACTAAGATCAGCATGCCACTACTAACCTGGACATTGTCAGAAAAATAAAGATCTAATAGGGGTCAAATCAACCATCATAATAACCAGTTTGATCCATTGTCGAGTGGACACTCCCCTTCCCCATTTTTATTATAAATAGAGGGTGTTCAAAACTTCTTCAACTCATCAATCATTCATCAACACACTTTCAAACCCACAATCATCAATCATTCATCAACACACTTTTAAACCCACAAGCACAATCTCAATCAATACACTTTCAATCCTCACTACCACACCCCCCTTTCTGAGAGAGAAAGAGCCCCATTTGAGAGAGAATGAAAGCCACTTCTACCAAAATCGACTCTCCAAAATTCTAGTTAAACCTAGTTTAACCTCAGCTAAAGCCTAAACCAATTCCTAGTTAGGTTATGCCCAAATTGAGCCAGGTCTCAGGTGGCTAATCCAACCTGGCCGTCCCCCCCCCCCAGGCGGTTAAAACCAACCAGGCGAACCACCCCACCTTTAAAACCCCCCTTGTCAAGTCCCAGAAATAGAAAGGATTCCCCATTTTCACCTCTGTGTATGGCTAGCTATGTCTCAAATAGGAGAATCCACAATCTGTCCCCCGTGAGGTGATCAACAACAACAACAACACCAACTTTTCTAGCCTTTTAAGAAAGCAGGTGGCGATCACACCGCCCCTAATCCTCTTGAGGAGCTGTCGGAAAACTCAGCAAGGAAATCCTCCATTTTCAAGTGGTGATCTGACCAAGGCCGCGAGGCGGATCAGTTCCGAACTTCTCAAAAACCCACCCCGAAAACCATTACCGAAACGCAAAAGAAAAATAAGAAAGATAAAATTAAGGAACATTTTTACTAAAAATATAGAAATAAAACTATAAAAGTGATATATTACAATTAAAAATAAATTGAATTTTTAAAATTTATTTCATAAAAAAATTTTAAAAATTAAAATATGACTTAGAATATATAAATTATCATCCATATTTCGGGTTTCCGAACCCTCAACTCAAAATAATCCCAAATTAGATTCAAGTTGCTCGGGTTCGGGTTCAATTTGAACCCGCACGCTAAAATCTCAACTCAAACCTTCCTAAAGATCGATTGGATGGAGTTCAACCTGTTCAAGTTGTACCCCTACTCATCAGCACTGATGGTTAAATTGACCCAGGGTCAATTTGAAAATTAAAAAAAAATTGAGTTAAATAGTAGAAATTGTCCTTGAAAGCAAATTGTAATCTCTCTTTATATTTCCACACCAGTCACCAGCTATTTAATCTCTCCTCAATCGAGAAGAAGAGTTTATGATACACGCGCACACACAAATTTTGAGTTTCTAAAAAAACAAGTTAAATTGGTGCGATCGAATATACATGAGCCCCATCTGATAGACCTAGAATAACTATAGGTAATAACCATCTAGCAACAAATGAAAATGCGCCAAGGTAAGTCGAATGCGCTATAAATCATCTAACAAAAATACTGTTATCGATAACAATCTATTAAAATACTTATTAAGCAAAAAAAAATCTATTAAGATACTTTTATTCACGGTACATTCGTCTTGGTTGTTAATTCTTTGTAGTTAGCCACAAACGATCTGACTCCCATCATATCAACGTCCTATGGACAATAGCGACTCCCCGGCGGTGGCATACTGTGAGAACGCCTTTTCCGACGAAGTCGAACTTGTATACGACATGAAGAATTCATTGAAACCCGGGAGATTCTCCAAATGCGAAACGCCTGCGGCAACATTCATATAATCTTGGGACAACTGTGGAATCTCAACATCGCGGTCCAAGAACTGCATAACCTGCCTCATACTCGGCCTAGCCCGGGCCACGGCGTGCGCGCAAATGATCCCGAGTTTCAGCACCATCTCCACCTCCTCCGTCGCATATTCGCTCCCCAACCTCTTATCGACCGTCTCCATCACCGTCCCTCTCCGCCAGTGGTCCAGCACCCAGTCCACCAGATTGGGCCCATCACTCATAGACATCAGTTCCGGATCGATCGTTCTCCGTCCGCAGACCACCTCAAGAAGGAACGCCCCGAACGCGTACACATCGGTGGCGGCCGTGCCCTTCCCCGTCTTCGAAAGCTCCGGTGCGAGATAACCCAAGGTGCCGACGACGTGGGTCGTCTGAGGATCGGTCCCGTGATCGTAAAGCCTGGCGAGGCCGAAGTCCCCGAGCCTCCCGTTCATGTTCCCGTCCAACAATACGTTGCTCGACTTGACATCTCTATGGATCACGCGCTGCTCCCACCCTTCGTGCAAGTAGAGCAGCCCCGACGCGATGCCTCTGATTACGCGGAACCTCTCGCTCCAACTCAACGTCGTAAGCCCGTTCCTGTGGTCGAAGAGGAGCCTGTCGAGGCTGCCGTTCGGCATGTAGTCGTAGACCAAGAGGAGCTCCCCCTTTCGACGGCAATACCCGATGAGTTGAACTATGTTGCGGTGGCGAAGCCGTCCGATGCTCGCAATCTCCGCTACGAATTCCCTCATGCCTTGCCTTGATTCATGGGACACCCTCTTCACGGCCACCTCCCTCTTGTCCTTTGGAAGCACTCCTCTGTAGACCCTCCCGAAACCACCCGTGCCGAGAAGCTCTCGCTCTCTGAATCCCTTTGTTGCCCTGTAAAGATCTTTGTACGAGAACCGGTGAGGCCCGTATTCGTGCTCCCAATCTTCCAGTAGCTCCGCGAACTTCTTTCTCCTCCACAACACGGTCCCTGCAACCGCGATCGCCATCAACGTGACCGTCGATAGGATCACCGGCAACCCAATCGTCAAGACTTTTGGTTTCTCTTTAGGCCCTCGACGAGGAAGCGAAGGGAGCTTGGAGAGATCGAGATCTTCGGCTTTCCCATTTAGTTTAAAGCTCCATCCAAGAATATAATGAGAAGTTTGCATGGAACCAGTGGAGGAAGAGAAACCCACATACATGGACTCCACTACAAACTCCGAGAGATTGATAGATTTCGACAAGAGAGGAACTTCTGGTTTCGTAGCTGTAATTGGAGATAGAGTTACATTGAGATTCATGTTGATCCCATCATACTCCACCCACAACTTCATCGGGTCACCGCTTATGAGTGTCAGATTCCTAAACGTGCCATTGTTGAGATGATAGCCCGCGGTGTTGGATTCCACTGATTTCAAGCTGTTGACGTCGATCCCGACGTGGTTGTCGTCGATATCCGCGAAGGAGGGGTTGAACATTGTGTCGAGCTCGACCGCCCCGACGTGGTTTGAAGGATCCCCGTTGTTTGTCGAGTTCAAGAGGCCTAGGTACTGGGCGTCGGAGGATCCGCGGAGGGCGGTCGTCGGGGAGAGGACGAAGGCGATACCATGGCCTCCGACGTCGATGTCTTCGGAGACTATGGCGAAGATGAATGTGGTGGAGAAAGAGGAGGATTTATTGAGGCGGAGCGGAGTCGGGATGAAAGCGTGTCCCTTCCGCCGCTTCGTGGTGTTGGTGAGCCTCAAGAGGCCGCCGGATGTGATCTCCGCCACGCCGTTGAGGCTGAGGTTGGCTCCATGGAATCCATTGAAGATGAAGCTGTCACTGGAAAAGGCTATGGTTTTCAAGAGGAGGAGGCAGAGCAGAGCTGTGTTGAGCGCAATGGTGGGCATCTTGGCATGGAATTGTTCCAAGTGATGCATGTGCATATACATTGTCTTGTTCTTAGAGGGTTCAATATATAATTCAGTATAATTGTATGTCTTATTCAATACTGCCCAGGTCAATGTTTGCCATTTATTTAGAGTATTCTAGGACCCATTGTTTCATCATGTACAGAGACCCGGATGATGTAACAATAGTGTTAATAAAAAAATCTCAAACTTCTTTATTTATTTATTTATTAACTGCGAATAAGGTGTTATTTATTTATTTACTGCGAATAAGGTGCGATAATTATGTTTCCACGGGTTTCACAAATTTTGATGGTTTTCACAAAATGTAGAATTATTTGGCCTTTATACTCCATTATCTATTACTTTCATATTCTTTTGAATAATTAGCATCAGTTAACTCTCCTGTTAAAATTTTCATTTTTACTTCTCTCCTTCACTGAGTGTGTAGATTGTCAACAAGTCTGGGTACTTTATTTATTGGTTTATGTACACTGTTGACAAGTCTGGATATATGGTTAACATATTTGGGTATGTTGTTAACAGGTTTGGGTATATTGCAAGTTCACATGTTTGGGTACAATATTAACATGTCAGGATATATTGTTAAGATGAGAGAGAGGAAGTGACAGGAGGGAGAGTCACCAAAGGGAAGGGTGATAGGAGGCTGCACGTGGAGGAGAGAGGCAGTCATTGGTGTGGATGAGAGAGAGAGAAAGACACACATAAAATAAAGGTAGGGTCAAAAGTGAAAAAATGGGTAAAAAATCATCCTGATTAGATGGAAGGACCTAGAAATAATATCTCAATTAACCTGGGAATCTAAAAATAAGTCTAAATATTTTAGGGACCCAAATAATTCAAGGATTCGTCGGAGGACCCGAAATTAATTTCCCCAAATTTAGATCTTAAATTTTGAATTTTGAATTTTCAGTATGATGTTTATGAAATTGAATTTTGAAGTTTTTTTTAGTTTTAAATTTTGATTCTTATCTTAATTTTAAAATTAAATCTCAATTTTAGATTTTGAATATTATCTTATTTTAAATTTTGAATGTTATCTTGATTTTTTGGAAAATTTTAAACTTCAATATTGATGGATATTAAGATATTAGATGGACAAATTCAATTCCACATTATCAATAAATTTGTTATGAAATCTATCTATAAATCATTATATGAAAATTAATATTTTAAAATTTAATACTAAAATTTTAGAATAAAAATAATAATCAAAATTTAAAGCTATGATAAGATTCAAAACTTAAAATTCAGATGATATTTAAATTTAACCCCACAAGACAACTATTTAAAATTCAAATTTTTAAATTTAGAATCCTAAGTTTTAAAGAAGGGTTTTTTATTTTTAACTCCTCACAAACCATCATATTTAGCAATTGACCCCTCATTTATTCGTATTTGGGTTTTACTCCTCATATTTAAAAGATAATTCCTTTTTAATCCCTTAGAGGGACCTATCTATAAATTATTATTTTTTTTAGTCCCTGAGGGTTATTTTTATTCCGCATAAGCGGACACTGTTTTTTAAATTAAAAATGTTTGAGGGTTATTTTTAGAAATTGCCCGATTTCGTAAGATGCCTGTATATATTCTGACTCTTTTTGATCTATTCTTATCACGTGGTCAACAACCCAACATGACAACAAGAAAATTTTACCACTAAAAACAAAAACAACCCGACAAGACAACATTTTTAGAAGGGCAAAGCTATTCCCACTACCCGAGTTACTATTTTTCACTACCTAAAATTACAAAAATGTCATTATTTATTTTATTTTTTCGTTTCCATTTCCCACTACCCAGTTCGACAGCGTACAGTCGAAGTGTTCTTCACTGGAACGACAGAGGTCCGTCGAACTGTCTGAATAAGTGTCGACAGAGGCCCAGTCGAAATGTGTTTCACTAGGACGACAGAGACCCGTCGATCTGTCTGAGCAAGTGTCGACATAAATGTGTCGAACCCTTCAAAACAATAATTTTCTTCTAAGAATCAATCAATTATACAATCATTTAAGTCCTTATGAAAAACAAAAATGTCATTTAAGTTATTTAAGTCTTTTTGAAAATCATTCATATATATATATATATATATATATATATATATATATATATATATATATGAGGGGTGATATGCTGCAGTCGGCCGCACCGTGCGGCATCGACCACGGGCCGCCGATCACGGGTCCATCGCATCGGACGGTCGGGTGCGATTCACGTCGACCGTTGGATGCGATGGACCCGCGATCGGACGAACGAGGTCGATGCCGCACCGTGCGGTCGGCCGCATATTATCATTCGACTATATATATATAACAAACAAAAATATCAAACAAATAGTTATTTGAATCAAATAAACAGTAAACATTTCATATAGACAAAAAACATTATTTTATTTTCTAAACAAGTGGAGTCTTTTATAAACAAACTCCACTTATTTAGAAAAGAAAATAATGTTTTTTTCTATATGAAATGTTTACTGTTTATTTGGTTCAAATAACTCTTTGTTTGATATTTTTGTTTCTTACACTTAAATAAATATATATGTGAATGATTTTAAAAAAAACTTAAATAACTTAAATGACATTTTTGTTTTTCATAAGGACTTAAATAATTGATTCTTAGAAGAAAGTTATTGTTTTGAAGGGTTCGACACATCCATGTCTACACTTGCAAACACACTTCGACGGGTCTCTGTTGTCCTAGTGAAACACACTTCAACTAGGCCTCTGTCGACACTTATTCAGATAGTTCGACGGACCCCTGTGATCCCAGTGAATAACACTTCGACTGAATGCTGTCGAACTGGGTAATGGGAAAGGGAGACAAAAATTAAAAAAATAATGGCATTTTCGTAATTAGAGGTGGTGGGAAAGTTAAGTAGGGTAGTGGGACTATCACTGCCCTTTTTAGAAGACTTCAGTTTCACATAAGACTAAGGGCTGTTTGGATGTGGGGGCGGTTATTTCAACCCCTCTAGTTATGCAGCCAACCCCATTTAAAAATGCATATTATGGTTTTAAAAATACAGCACCCCACCCTTCCATCATCTTCATCTACGACGACCAAGAGGATGGTGGTTTTTGTTCATCGAATTAGATGAAAAATCGGAGCCGTCCATCACGTCGTCCTCGACTCGGTTCGCGCACATCGAGACCCCCATCCACACCTTGGGATTCGAGAAGAAGGGGGAGCCAGTGGAGGACGCGTTCGCCAGGCGCGTAGGGGGTCTCCTCAGCGTCATCGCGCCTCCGGATTGGGTTCGCTCCGTTGGCCTTCGTGACCACCCGAGCCACGGCAGAGTCGTGGCGGCTCGTTGAGCACGCGAATACGCGACAATGCTTCACCTACTCTCGAGTTTGATATTGGTCGGTGAACGAGAGCCTCTGAGAATTGGAGGCGAAGATGGCAGAGGTGCAGTGGAAGCGACGAATGACGGCGCAGAGGTGATGGGGTTGCAGTGGCCATCGGAGATGGCATAAGTACTGCAGTAGAAGCATAAATGACGACGTAGGGGGATGACGAGGAACGATGTGACGATTGGGGAGTTGGTCGGCAAGTTGGTTGGTGCGGAGGGAACAGAGCATCCGCATGGAGGGTGGCAGATAGGGGGGTCGGGACTCTGGAGAAGGTGAAGACTGAAGAGGAGATAAAGAGGAGGGTGGGATTGTCAGGAATATAATAATATATATGTTTATGGGTGGGTTAGGAAAAAGTAAACATTTGATGGGGGTGGGACAGAAAAGAGGGTGGGGTGAATAACTTGAGGGGTTTTTTTAACCGCCCCCTTGGATGTGGGGTGTCAAACTCGACGTTTTTAATAAGCTGTGTTTGTCAAGGAGAAATGCAAGTGGGTGTGTTGGGCAAGCAATCACATGGGTTTTATTCTTGTTTGGCAACCCTAACAGAATTTTGGAAGCCCAGAACCTATATTACCAAAATGCCCCACTTATATATAACCCCTTCAGACCCCACACATGGCTGTCATCTCACCAAACAAGCAAGGGAAGATTTGTAATACACACACAAAGACCACTCATGATGTGCCATGCGTAGCAAAAAACATTCTTTCCATGCGACCTGGAACGCATTCAATTTGCATTGTAAATGCAGGGGGAGATTTCTCACGTTCTAGACGCCAAATGATGTTTGGCACTGGGTTTGGGCGTTTCACCACGTCCATGTCGCAACCGCGGGTGAAATGTCCACCCAAATGGACCCTAATAAAATTTTGTATCATTATCTTATACGTGTCTTAAGACAGTCCGCTGAAGATTCAAAGACCATTGTAAGCTATTATAATGAATGAATGAGATTGTTCCATGTGTATGTACAAAATTTGTTTACCTCACGAACTCTGAAGTCAAGTAAAACACCTTGGATGGTGATTGATTTCAGTCCTCTGAAGGAAAAGAATTACATGAGTGGATACACCAAATCTGTTTTGCAGTCTCATATGTAATTTTAAAATCGTTCACTACGCACGATTTGTATGTAAATAAAATCATATATATATATAGTCGAGTGATATCGTGCGGCGTCCCCCACGGTGCGGGAACGACGTCATTCGTCCGATCGCGGGTCCATCGCATCCAACGGTCGATGTGAATCGCACCCGACCGTCCAATGCGATGGACCCGCGATGGACCCGTGATCGACGGCCCGTGGTCGTTCGCGCACGTTCCCGCATCGCGCACCGTATCATTCCTCTATATATATATATATATATATATATATATATATATATATATATATATATATATATATATATATATATATATATTCGATAATATGCGGTCGGTGCGGTCGTGCGGATTCGACGTGCGTCGTCCGATCGCGGGTCCATCGCATCCAACGGTCGACGTGAATCGCACCCGACCGTCCGATGCGATGGACCCGTGATCGACGGCCCGTGAATCGCGACCGCACGACCGTATAATATCACGACTCTATATATATATATATATATATATATATATATATATATACGGGGGCGATTAGGTGCGGCGTGCGGCAGGTGCGGCGGCGACGTGGGCCGTTCGATCGCGGGTCCATCGAATCCAACGGTCGACATGAATCGCACCCGACCGTCCGATGCGATGGACCCGTGATCGACGGCCCACAATCGACGCCGCACCTGCCGTTCGCTGCACCTAATCGGCCCTATATATATATATATATATATATATATATATATATATATATATATATATATATATATATATATATATATATATACCTCTTAACCAGTCCTATATTGTCAAATTCCTTCATTTGAAATTCTTAAACTATCAATATCTCTCAAATGCATAAAAAACAGTGTTCATGCACAATTTAAACATTTTTAATAGGTATTACTGGAATAATAAATTATTACGGATATTTTATAAAATGTGATGTTTTAGAGATATATGCAAAAAGACCCAATTAAAATTATTGAGAACATATAAATTGGATATAATATTATCGAATTTATATGTATCATATATATATATATAGATTGTTTGTTTCATCTTTATACCAATATAAAATCAATAAAAATAAAATAATAAAAAATGATGTGGTATGATCAATACAATTCATTCAATATATATTTATAAAACTGTTATTTTATTTTAAAAATTTTATATTCATAATTAATTCATTATTAAATTTGATCGGTTATATATAAAATTTATAAAATCTAAAGATAAGAGTAGGAGAATAAATATTGGTTCTCGATTATATTGAGACATTAATAAATTTGTTAGATGATAAGGATGTAAAATTGCATTACATACACTTAAAAACCTTTTTTAGTTAGTATACACTACAACAAATAAGTGTTTACGGATGAAAATGTTCCCTAGTAAATGTTTATTTTGCGTTGGTAAATGTGTTTACCGACGAAATCTTTCATTGGCAATTTCATCGTAGCAACCCCTTCATTGAATGTTTATATCGAGGAAAACACATTTTTACTTGGAAAAGTTTATTCCAACGTAGCATAATTCCTCAGCAACAAAATATTTACCGATGAAATATTTCATCAGTAAAAGTAAAACTTTCGTGGCTAATACATTTCAGTTCGTTGGTAAAAGCTTATATAAATACCTAGAAAAACCTTTCCTTGGGAAAAGTCTAACCCATCTCAAACCTTATCCATAATAGTTTCCCAACACTATTTTATGCTCAGTAAGCTGTTTTGATTTCCAGCATATATAATCATTGGATTGTGGAAAAACGTCTCATACACTACATCCAAGAGAAAATACATATATAATCATTGTATTCCGGACTAAAGAAATATGTGTGTGTGTGTATATATATATATATACGCGAGTGATAGCGTGCGGGTCGTGCAGTCGTGCGGATCTGACGTGAGTCGTCCGATCGCGGGTACATCGCATCCAACGGTCGAGATGAATCGCCCCCGACCGTCTGATGCGATGGACCCGCGATGGACCCGTGATCGACGGCCCGTGGTCGACGCCGCACGACCCGCACCTAATCACTCCTCTATATATATATATATATATATATATATATATATATATATAGAAAATAAGATACTACAACAATAACAAAAGAAACTAAGGTGGTGTTTGGTTGGCCATATTTTAAGCACTTATTCCGCTGAACCCTTAAAATCAGTACTTATATGTGAAAACATTGTTTGGTTGGATCCCAAATTAGTACTTAATGAAAACCTCATTCAGTAGAAAAACTCACCGAAAATTCAGTGCATCCCACCTTACTTTTTTTTCAGTAATCGCTATCCGCCCATTATGATGCCCTACGAAAAGACGAAAAAGACACTGCCTAATACCCCTAATTACCAAGGGTATTTAAACCCTCATTTCACCTCTCTCTCTCTCTCTCCTCCGAATGAACCAAATCGAGCAAGAGTGCCCTGTGAGACTCTCCAAACCCATCACCTTCTCCAGGAAAAGTTTATTCCACAACAAATGCACCACGATCGGACACACATCTACCATCATCCGGCCGCCACCTCTTCGGATCTCCTCACCCGATTCTCCTCTACCACCATCCGACCATCGCCTCTCCAGATCTCCTCTGCTTGAAATCGGCGCCCTCCTCGATGAGGCCCGATCGACGCTCACCAGGACCACCCACCGAGAACAAGATCGTCATAGGTGTGTCGACCTCTCCGTTGCGATCCTCTCCCTCTAATGAATTTTCTGTTTATTGCGAAGAGCATGGAATAATACATCAAAAATCTACACTTCAAACACCACAACAAAATGGTATGGCTGAAAGAAATAATAGATTACTCACTGACATGATTAATTCCATGCTTATAAATTCTAAGTTGCCTCTAAATTTATGGGGAGAAGCTCTCCTAACTGCTTGTCATGTACATAACAGAATTCCATCCATGAAGACACACTCTTCTCCTTATAAAATCTGGAAAGGTAGAAAATCCAATTTGAACTATCTTAGAGTGTGGGGGTGTCTAGCCTTTTATGGGGTATATGACCCAAAGAGATCAAGACTAGGTCCAAGAGGGATTAAAATGTTGGGTACAATAAGTTTTCTTAATCAGGTAATGGACTCTTCGGTCCTAAACACAAGTTCATGTAGAAATTATTAATTAGGTGTCTTACATACATATTAATATAATAATCTTAAACTTGTTTTAGTTGATTCTGGACTTTGTTCTGATCCTGTTATAATTAATTTTACTGTTGGACATTGTAGTTCTAATCATGTTATAAATCAATTTTTTTTTCTTTCCTATTATTTATATGGCATTTTTTTGGTGATAGAATTTACTTTATAAGTAGCTTTTCCTCATCATCCTTGATCCCGCTAATGCATTTTTAGGAATCTCATGTATGCCTCATGAATCTCGTCTCTAGGATCTAAATAACTATTTATCTTGAAAAATGGATGAGATAAAATGCATTAATTTGTACTTATGCACTTTTCCTTTGTCTAGTTGATATTTGTATTAAAGGGGATGATGTGAGGGAGCGTTTAAACTTTAAAGAACTTGGTTACTCAGGTCGCTACTGCTCGACCACTCGCAAGGTAAATTTACAAATAACTTGGTGAAAGATAAAAACTGTCATTATTGATACTTGCATTTGTTTTTGTTTATCCAATAGTTACTAATCATAATGTTGGGTACATTTTAAATGGTTGTTAATTAGTTGAAATATCCACACTACATCAATGGCTAATTAACCCATCGGTAACATCAATATATGGCTGAGAAGAATGCTTTGATCCACTCACTTTTATTTCGTTTTCTGAATGCTCTTAATATATGTTACCTCCTAATTTTCCAAGTGAGATCTATGAAAGCCTTTGTTAACATCAATTGAAATCCCATATGTTATTTATACAAAAGTGATCATATTTGATTTTGATAAATCTAATTAATCTGCTTATTGAGTTCAGGGATTAGGATATTGTCTTTGTGAGGCCATCACTAATTATGATATGATAAGCTCGTCATGGGTGAGGTTATGCAATCTTTGAAGCTCGTATACAAAGATGGTGAAGTGGCCTTTGAAAGAAGTACTGGAAAAACAAGAGAAAGAATTACTCCATCACCGATTCCAGACACAAGTGCCATAGATAAAGAAAAGAATATACTCTTGTAGAATATATTATGTATGTAGATATGATTTGAAAATATTTTATGATTGAATCTTTATTATTTCTGACATTTTATTGTAAAAATAGTTTGGTGTTGGTTCCAATTAAATAAATTTGCTTTATGAATTGTCTCCTATTTGTGTTTTATTGGTTGAAATTGTCGAATTTAAATGAATTATTTATGTTTTCAAAATTATTATAGGTTTTGATTATAAAAAAAAACAAGGGAGTAACAGGTTGTAAAAGGTTTTTTGGGGTCTATGCCGACAGTTCATGTCCGTCGCTAAAGATTAAAAAATTGTGTTTTTGTCAGAAAATATAGCGACAGCTTCTATCCGTCGCTAAAGGTATCGGTTGCAACCGCCTCATGCTGTCGCTAAATGTAGCAACAGCGACGGACTAAATCCGTCTTAGGACTTTTCGCGACACTATCAACGCCAACGGCCCTACGACAACTAGCGCCCGTTGCGGAAAGTCTACAGCGACGGACACCGTCGAAGAAAGCTAAGTTTCTTGTTGTGATTGTTTGCGTCTGCAAGGTATAAAGAAGGGGCAGCGGTTCTGTTTTGGAAGGTCAAAGGTGGGTCTTGAGCAGAGCTGTGAGGTCTGATGAAGTTGTGGAGTATGGCTTCAATACCGCAGGGATTATTTACAGTACCCTTTTTGGAGAATGTTAATAAATTCCAAAATCCCTTTCGTTGTCCAATAGCTACAACAATCTTTTTTTTTTAGGGAGGTCCGGTTGATATCCAAAACTGAGAATAGTAGGACAAGTAGGTAATGTTTAATGAATTTGAAAGAAATTGTATTGATAAGTAATCTTTATGGAACTCAATACACATCTATTTGCGTGAAATTCAATCAATGTAAGATTCAAAATAAATACTCAAGAAAATTGAATTCATCTAAAAAGAAATAAACTAACAAGTTCATTATGCGAAAGAAATTTCTTATATAGTGGATTCATTGTCGAGTCAAAAAGACATGATGAATTAATTTCAGGATATCACATTATGCCCAAGCCTAGTTGAATGTCACATTCAGTAAAGATTTATGATTCATGTATATTAAATAAGAATTGTCTTCACATAATTTCCAATGAGATCATCAAATAAAAGAGTGATCACAAAGTGTTTATTAGTGTTGAATAGAAAGATAAATGGGGCGTGGCCAAGTGGTAAGCCAGCTGGTGAGCTATATATCCTCATCTAACTCTGGTCATTGAATCAAATAAATCTTTGATGAATAACTAATTTATTGGTTCATTATCGAACCCTTTACTCTAAAAATTTGATGAAATCATGAAAGAAAAAAGATTTGTAGGATCTAGTCATCAAATGACATTATATTGACAATTACAAAAAACTAGTCATACTATGATGATAGCTTTCTTGATTGCCTCTATATCATGTAAATGTGGTTTGAGTAATACATTTGTTATTGATAAAAAACCATTCACAATTTCTTGAAGCTCGATCTCCAAGTTGAAAGAATAATCAAATAATTAATTATCAAATAATCCACTCCAGAATAGGCTAGATCTTATGAAAAACTTATTAATCCAGTGAGAATAAAGATAGAGTATATCTAGATAAGAGGTAGGAGCATAAACTAAAACATTCTGGAGATACAAAGATAGTTATTCAATTGTTCTCTTTCATGAACAGATCCAAAAATAGATTGTAAGGTGAAGATTGAGAAGAGGAGAGAAAACATCAAAACAAAGATGGGTGTAAATCACAAGAGCAGTGTAAACCAACTCCCATCTCAAAACAAAATCAAAAGAAGAGAAAAATAGGGATAACGGCAACCACCCAGCCCCGACCGACAATGATCACACTTGCCTGGATCAATATGAAAAACCCCTCTGACAAGTTGGACACTTCAAGCACATGCCAGTGTCCATCCCCATGTCAAAATGAAGTGGAGTGTCCTCCCAAACATTATCAATATAGAAATGTTGTCATGTGAATAGCTTCTTGCTTCTGTCAAGTCCTGGGCATTGGCAGCCAGTACAAAAATCTTGGAGACCCCAATCTAAATATGTGAGCTCCCCTGACTAGTACAATGTTGCATTTGACTCCATAATTCTTCATCATTTGAGAAGATCGTCGGGAGGCCCGAAGCTACCCCTACCAGTGACCACAAGGGGAGAAGGGTTGGGCATTGGCATTGCAAATGCTTTGCATTTATATGGGAGGTGTTTCACCCCACCCCATAGAGAGATCGAGGGGGTCAAGGTGAGTGGCAATTTGAGGGAAGGGGGGGGGGGAGAGTGTGTGTTTGTGGGGCGGTAAATGAAGTGAGGAAAAAAAACAGAGAGATTGGTTCTCCCACTTCCGTCCAATGTCATCACCCTCCACCCCTCTCTGTTTTTTTTTCTCTCTCCTAAAAAAAATCATTTGCCTCCATTTGTTTACAGAATAAGCCCATAATAACTAAGTATTAGTCAGGAGAGCTCATTTATCTTGTTTGAAAGGCTGGAATAACGCATTATAACATATGCCAGAATTATTTTGCATAAACTAGAATATGGATTCCATGATAGGGGTGGAATTAGGGTATTCTCATTTATTCATGCACTCGGAATATGTGGCCCCACATATCACTTCAATTTTTTTTTCTAAGTGGTACCCCTCTTGCCCTTCTCACAAACCCTTTGCAGAGCTGTGCATCGACCTTTTTTTCTTCCATGGCTTCTTCAATAAGCCAGAGCTCACTTCAAATCTAATATACATGTTTCAAATAAGCATTTAAATAAGTTACTTGGACAATTGAGCATTACATGTGAGGAGGATTTTTTTCCCTCACAGTTAAATTTGTGATTTTGGGATTTGGAACTTCAGAAGAGATTTGGGTAATGGATTTTTAGTGGTAGGATTATAAGGAAACAAGATTTGTTGGTGGAAAGGGAGAGATTGTGCCTGATCCAGATTGATATAAGAGTGCTGTCACGCGACCTCTTTATATAAGATGCCTACATACACCCGGTGGGATCAAGTCTTACGTAGTTCAATTGGTTATCTTGTAACTGTTTTACCACTAAGAGTTAGTGGGCTACTTTTTAGGGAAACATCTCCCGTAATTATTGTCCACGTTGTCCTTAATTTCCCACGTTTTGATGATAATTGGCATTAAGTACAAACGTGGCAGTTACAGACGTTTGAAGTCTTCTGACCGTTTCTAAGTCTGCTTGTGCGTTATGCTCTCGCGTGCTTTTCCAAGGAGTAAGGTCAACCGACCAGTCTTGGCGTCTGGTCGTGCCTTAGACTACTCGTATCTGAATAGTAAGGTCGTCCGACCAGACCTGTCGTCTGGTCGTGCCTTAGACTACTCGTATCTGAATAGTAAGGTCATCCGACCAGACCTGTCGTCTGGTCATGCCTTAGACTATACGCACCTAAGTGATAAGGTTGCCCGACCAGACTTGTCGTCTAGTCATGCCTTAGATCACTCGAGGTATCATTTCTTCTCGAGATATCCGACCGTCCGACTGGATCATTTAGTCTAGTCGTGTCAACATATCAGATGACGTCACTTTTCATGGATCGGGCCTGATGGGCCTTACACCAGATGGCCCACATATCGTCTTCCTATGACACGTGTCCTGGTGTGGATTTTTACCTCCACAACATGAAATTGGGTACTCCATGAAATATTCAATTTTTTTTTCATTTTAATATAGAGATGGTTACAACCCCACAGTAAACCCAAGTGTGAAAAAATCATTTTCACTAATAAACGAGATTATGTTTATCAATTGATGTTGGATTAATGTTAAGCAATATTGGGGAAACCCATAAAAATTTAATAATAGATAAGAAGGATAGTTTGGTCATTTTTAGAATAATAAATTTATTCACAACTAATTCCAACATTATTCATCATACATCCTAACAACTAACAATTTATTCTTACGTTTTCCAGTGAGAATATATAACTGAAAACATATAACCAGATAGAAAATTTGTTACTCCACTGTTATACTCATTTATGTTGGAATAACTGTATACTTTGGAATAATTCTTATTCTCTATCCAAACATTGGCTTAATGGGTTGGAGGATCCTATAAAATGGGGTTGGAATAGCCACCCACATACGCACATACACACACAGGCACATACACATAAAAATGGGGTCTTGAGTATTTTTTTTGAATTTTACCCAAATCGTGTCTGGTTTGAGAGTGACTCAATAACGGCTATTGGTCGGCAACCGTGGATTGAGACTGTTGAGGAAGATTTCACATGGTCTTCGATGCTTAGAAGAATGGAAGATTACTTATATCTTTCGAGAAGGGAACAGCCAAGCAGACATTCTAGCATCAACGAGGCAGACAATGGGTGAGCATCTCATTAGTTGCCATCAAGTGAGGCATGAATTGGAAGAGACAATTAACTCAGACAAAGTGGGCACACAGTACTTCTGCTGCAAATAGACCTCTCAATAGTCTAGGGGTTGACTTCAAAAGGCTTTCATTTTCATGTAAATCTCTTTTTGTATCATCATAGATTTAGTTTCTTTTAAGGTGGGGGAAAAGGTCCAAGGTGGTTTTGGCCATCTTCCCCTCTGTTTGGCTCAACCTTCCATCTCTATTAGATAGCTAACTCTTGTAAATTTTGAACATCTCTCTGATTATAACCAGGGGCGTACCCATGGGTTGGCTGGGCCGGCCCAGATTTTGTGAAAAAAAAGCCCTAAATAGCATTCCAGCCCAGTGTTTTAGAAAACCCCCAATAAAGCCCAGCCCATATTTTATTCAAAAACCCCCTAAAACACTGGTCCAAACTCCAACCCAGTTTTTTTAGAAAAACTCCAAAACAACTTGCTGTATAAATTTCAATTTACCAAATTGAGCATTTTTTTAAGCATATTTTGCAATCAGCCAGCCATCAATGAATAAATCACCCCCTTCACCAACACCAAACAGTATGTATGAATTCGATTTTATTTGTGAATTTTCTTTAATTTTTTATTTATTATATGTTTTGTAGATGCATTTAGATATTTCATATTTGGGCGCGGATATCCGCACCCTGAGTTTCTAGAAATCCACCCCATTTTTTATTAAAAAAATTACTGTAACAGTAAACGGAAACCCACCCCTACGTCAGCAATCCCTCTGGTGACGGTGGTGAATCATAGTCGCCAGAGGTTTCGGCGAGTGTACCAACCCAGGTCGGCATGCCCTTTGGCGACGGTGGTGAAGTGTGGCCGCCCAAAGGCACGGCGATCTAAAGTAAGAGAGAATAAATTCATATTTTTACAAGTTTCAAACCAAATAGACAAATTTCACATTTAAACACATATAACATATAGTCATAACAGCATTTAAAACACATCAAAATATGATGTTAACATTTATAACACATCAAAATACGATGTTAGCATTCCATAACGAATCATTCATATACTACACTACAAAATACATGTTCAAATTATTTTTATGTTTATTTTTATTTTATTTTAAAAGGGGTAATTGTTTTTATTGGATATGTTATTTATTTTTATATATGAAAAAATCAATATAGTCACATGAATGGTTGTTGAATTTAAACATGTATTTTGTTGTGTAGTCACGTGAATGGTTGGTTATGGAATGCGAACGTCATATTTTGATGTGTTTTAAATGCTGTTATGACTGTCTGTTATATGTATTTAAATGTGAAATTTACCTATTTGGTTTGAAATTTGTAAAAATGTGAATTTATTCTCTCTTACTTTAGCTCGCCAGGCCTTCGGGTGACCACACTTCACCACCGTCGTCAGAGGGCATGTCGATCGACCTGGGTTGGTACACTCGCCGAAACCTCTGGCGACCATCATTCACCACCGTCACCAGAGGGATTGCCGACCTCGGGGTGGGTTTACTCCTACTACTACAGTACACAATTTTATTTTTTTAATTTTTTTAAGGGGTGGGTTTCTTGCTATGTGGGGTGCCGATATCCATGCCCTTCATATTTTGACAATGTTTGTTGGTGTGATTTTGAGTTCTTTTGATCAAAGATTGATTGGTGTCATAGAATATACCGTATATAAAATCAGGGTAACCAGTGGTAAAAATCAATGGGAGTTTTCTTGTTAGGGTTTGTATATGCTATTCACTTTTATGTTTTACTGACATTTATTTTATTCCAAATAAATGACTAATTATTCTTTATTATCTCAGTGTCTAATAAGAAAACTAAATCAAAACTTTTTAAACTGAGTTTGTATTTGTGATTTTTTTTATATAACATTTGAGTTTTTCTTTTAATATCTTTTTTATGTAGGTTATAATTTTAGATGGATTTTAAGTGGAGGATTGTATTTCATTAAAAGAAAAGAAGAAAATAAGGAGAGAATTTGATGAATTATTATTTCGGACTCGAAAATAAATGATTTCTAATCTCTAAAACACCGCAAGGCTCAACTTCAATATTGCTTTATTATATAGTTTTTTTAATTTCTCTGAGTTACTCTCGACTGAACTTTGATTATGAATTTCTCTCCTTAGTATCATTTTTTTGATATAGTATTTGATTATTTGTTTTTGTATTCATGAACTTGTTTTGTTTTACTTAATCTTTTGATAAATTTATTTTATTTCAAGTGCATCAGTTGACTACCAAAAAAAAATTTGATATTTTTATCAAGAAATTTTTTTTATGAAAAGATTAATTCAGTCCATCCGAAAAAAGTGTTCTGGGTCCGCCCCTGATTATAATAATATAAATATTACCAATCCAAAAAAAAATGACACATTAAATAATGTGGAGCCATCATAATTATTTTTCTCGATTTGTTGCAATTCTTAGCAGTTGAGAGAGAGAGAGAGAGAGAGAGCATTCGATCAAGTCACCAAAATTAGCTTGTCTTGTTGGGAGTATTGTAGCCCTAAGAGAGGGAAACACACATCAATGTATAACATCCTATTTGACAAAAAGATCGTCTAATTTTATTTTATTTTTTTTGAAAACGAAATTGGTGGATCTGCCACTTCTTTGATAAATCATAAGTAGTACAGTTCCTAGATTAAACAAAGGATAACAACCAAAAAACAATATGAAGAAATAAAAAGCACATTAAAGCCCGGTTAGGAGATCTAACTGGGCATCCAAATGTTCCTCATTCCTCCTCTTCTTCAGGACACAAAAAGAGCATTATGTTCCACCTGAACCAAATGAGCGCCGGCATAGTAGCAACCCCATGTCGACATATTTCCCTTAGCGCCTTCCCAAATGCCCTCCGGCAACACTGACGTCCCCACAAAAATCTTGTCATTCCTCCCTCTCCATATTGCCCACATGACCGCGGGAACAAGAGTTCGTAAAACTTTACTTCGGTTGCTCCTATCCTCCCTCCGAGACAATCTGCAACCCAGCTCCCATAGTTGGTCGAGTGTGTCTGGGTTCCACGCTCGACCCACCACATGGCCGAGCTTACTCCACACCTCCCTCGCCATTGAGCATTCGCAAAACAGATGACGTACAGTTTCCAGACTTAGCTCACACAAAGGACATTCTGAATTCTCCCCAGACCGCCAAATTGCACGATACGCGTGTATCAATAGCCTCTCATTGTAAGCCAGCCATAGGAAGAACCGCACCTTCATTGGAACCTTACAATTCCAAATCTAATGGGCTTTTCTAGCAACTCCCCCATTAAATGGTCGGTCCCCGACCCACCAAAGATATGTAGATTTGACATTAAAACCAGCTGAAGGTGTTGAAATCCATACGGGTGCATCCTCTTCTGCTTCCATGATGTGGAAATTTGTAATGACACAATAAAGCTGAGTGTATTGGAGGAACTCCACATTCGACAGTCTCCTTTGTAAATGGAAAGTCCATCCCCCCCCCCCCCCATGCTATGAATGATTCCAAAATTCCCGCACCATACCTGTAGATACCCCATTTTGACCGGTTAAGGATCCAATTTACTTGTTCCTAGCGATATCCAAATCAGTTCAATACTTGTTCCAAATGCATTATTTTTCTATTGTGCTATGTTTTCACAAAATATATGTCTAGAACACATATAAATACATTCATCACATATACTCATACATCACATGTACTCTCTTTTAAGCTTCCATACACATCACCTATCCCCATATTATTTTGACATGTACCTCTTTTTATACAACCTCACCTAAGCCTACACCCCAATATCTACACACATCATAATCTTGTAATCTCCATGTCCCATCACTCCTCACATACTCACTCACACACTCCACCACATCATTCTTCATAACATATACGTGGAGAGGAGTGGGTGATCAAAAAAGAGAGAACATGCATAAGGTGAATGTTTGATTTGAGAGGGGATGGGATGCTATTTTAAAATGTTTTCTTAGGGGTTAAGAAAAGAAATGTGTAGTTGTATTCCATTGGAAGTACAAGGACAAAAAGGAGAAGTGACAAGGGTATGTAATGGTTTTCATTAGAGGGAGAAGGGATGGAAAACAATGACATGGGGTTGTTTTCAAGAGGCTATAAGAAGGAGGTGTCCGGGGCTGTTTGGAGGGAGGAAAAGATTGGATCATCAAAAGGTGTGTGTTTGTGTAAGACAGAGGGAGAAGCCGTGAGTGAGAAAGAGAGTAAAAAGAGAGTCAGTGGAAAAGTTTTTTTTTGAGAGGGAGTGTAAACAGAGGACGTAGAGGAAATTGATAAAGCTTATAAACAGGGCTTTCTTTTGTTAACTTGTCATTTATTTTTAGTTTACTAGTTAATCTCATTTACATCATTTAGTTAGAGCATTGTTATTCCAACCCATTTTTATTGCATTTTAAAGGGGTAAATCTTTTGGGGAGGGGTTAGTAAAATCATTACTAGTCCCCTCCCCAAATAAACCAACGCGGTGCATTCTAAGACTCACAATTTTTAGTTTATTTTATTTTTATATTTTTAGAATAATTTACTACACTATTTTTCTAATCAGATCTTAATCATTTTGTGCGAGGTACCTGAGCTTCACCGCGTTGCGTGGCCGGCTGCGTCAACGTGAAGAGAATCCACCATCTCCCCGCAAAGGCGAGTAACAGAAGAACATTTTCTTTTCTTGCTTTTGAGGAAAAGCAAGTGGCGATCACAACAACGTCCCTGGGAGCGGTCGAGCGAACTTGGACGATCTTTTGAACGGCGATCCAGTGCGCCGCGTATGGACTAGAAGCAAGTTTGAAAGAACCGGATAACGATGAACATCGTCAAAAATCCACATCATCATATCAATGCATTTCATCTCGATGCACGTCCCTTCTCTGACGATGAAGCCATGCTCATCTATCTATTTCCATCATCATTGGAAGGGATTGCCTTGCTATGGTTTACCTCCCTTTCCCGGAATGATCTGCAAACTTTTCCCAATATAGTCCAAAAGTTTCTCAATCGGTTTAGTTTCCAAGCTAGGCGTGCTCCCTCCCCAGCAGACCTTGTTGCTGAAAAGATGCAACCTGGGGAGGACTTCATTCAATTTGCCAATCGATGGAGGGATATGGCCGCTCAATCTGGAATCTATTTGCCTGAGTCCCAACAGATTGACATGATCATCATGAATTCCGGTGGGGACATCAAAAGGGCATTGAGTCTTTGTGATTGTAACACGTTTGATCAATTATTTGATCGCGTTGTTGCAATCCAAAGGTATTCATTCCCGGCTCCCTCCTATCATCCGAATGAAGAAGCATATTTTGGGGCTCCCGAGTTTCAATATCCAGTCCAAGAGCATGTTGAGGTTGTTGAGATGCCATCTCCAATTATCAGGCCGCCCAATAGAAGTCCTCTCCCGAGATGGCTCCAAGGGCGTGTACGTGAGAGGGACCCCAACATTAGACTAAGGGACCCTCAGCCAAACCATTTACCCCATCAACTCTATGCATACCCAACCACTGAACCTGAACCTATATTTACCTACCATCAACCACAACCCCAACCAGAACTTTCGTTTGACCCAACCCCAGCCTATGAACCTCCAATAGTCGAAATCACAGAATCTACAGAGTATCCCATATGGGACCACGATGATGAAGGGTTTTGTGATGAAGAACTGTTAGAATTCACCTACCCTACCCCAAGCCCAAGCCCAACCTATGAGTCTCCAGTAGTCGAAATCACAGAATCTGATGAGTGTCCCAAATGGGACTACTACAACGATGAAGAGTTTTGTGATGGAGAACTACTAGAACTCATTTACCCTACCCCAACATCACATGAACCCACCACCCAAGCCCTCCACCCAACTGAATTTGAATGCCCTTTTTCTCCACTTGCTCAAGACCCAATCATATCAAAGCCTGTTGAACCCATTCCGGTCATCTCAGATGACTCACATTTTGTTTCATTAAATTCTGAGGTTGACCCGGACCCGATTGAGCCAATTGTGCATGTCCTCGAATCAAAATCTCTCATCTTTAGGAATGCACAATTCAAGGAAGCAGTCAAGCCATCCCAATTGCAAAATATGATCGACTTGCCATCCCATCTGTTGGAGGAGCCTTCTCCTCCTGAATTCCCTGCCATATCCAAATCAGAATTCCCCGTCATATCCAAAGCAAAATCCCCCACCATATCCAAATCAATTTCCCCCGCCATATCCAAATCATTCATTCCCTTAATATCCAAATTAGATCTGATCCATAAGCCCCAGATTGCACCAACTGATAAGTCATCACTTTCACCATCATCAGGGCCTCAGCATCATGTTTACCCATCTCCCCTTACACATATTCAATCAATCGTTCGCCCTATGGCTTGCCTTTCCATATCCATATCTTTGTTGACTGACCCCTCTGTGAGGGAACATTTTCTTTCTGCTGAGAATCTATGGCAGATCAGACGCCACTCGCGTTTTCGACATTTTTTATAGATGTTGAGGATCAATGGTATAAAAGGCGCCACACGCGTTTCAAATTGGAGAAGAATCGATGCACCATCAATTTTATATCAGACATTCCAAGCATCATTCTTTTGAAGCTGCTTCAATTTGAGCCTCCATGAAGGACTCGTCCTGCGCCATCATTTTCTGGAGGCCACACTCCAGCACTGTATAGTATTTTTCATCTCCCATGTTTTATAGTATATAGCATGTTGTCTGTTTATTGCTTTCTTTAAGTGCAAAATCCAAAAAAAATCAAATATGTCAAAATCCAAAAAAATCAAATATGTCAAAAAAAAACTCAAAAAAAAAAAAAAAGTTTTCAAAGACATACCCAGTCCAACACTTGAAGTGGGACAAATACCTTCCATCATGAGAGCATCCCCAGTCCAACATTGGACTGTGGCAATTTTTAAATCTCCAATAAATGATTAGTTTGAGCATGACTACCATATCTTGTGAATGTTTACTCCACTTGTTTGATTATTTCATATTTGCCTGGACTTTTGATAGACCATGTCCAGAAGTTTGACTTTCTTTTTCTTGGCTCACATTATCATTCCACTATCCACACACATGATTGGCTTAGGATTTAGTCCACCTCAGGAAAGAAAGGCTGCCCACACCATTAGACTGGGGCAATTGTATCTTCCTTCTTTTATTTAAGATTTTCATTCGTGTTGACTGCAACCCATAAATATGTCTTAGTCCTGGTACATATCCCAAAGAAGCTGGCTCTAGCACTGTTGATGCTTTTAAAAAAAAAGGACAAGGGAGGGTAAAAAAGAAATGCCCCTGATAAACAAGGCAAGGTTTGCCATTTCAAAAAAAAAAAAAAGAGGAAAAGTAGATGTCCAATGCGGGTCTACGTCCTTCAACTAAAAAAACGAAAGAAAGAAAGAAAAGCAGTAAAGAAGAAAGCTAGAGGGACCGAGTGACTTAAGATGTGTGCTAGGACTGGGGCAATTTTGATGGTTCTCATAAGACATTACTCTCACCCCCATTCATTCTACTTCTCCCTTGGAAGAGCCAATTTAACTAGAAATTTGGCGAAGCGGTTGATCCATCCTATGGTGAACAATCTCCTAAGCTGACACCATCACACACCACGTGAGTCGTTTTAAAGACTGCCTACTCCGATGGACAGAAATCTTGCATTTGTCTGAGTGAGCTTGAAATTTTCAAATAAACTGGAGTGAATCAATAGAATGGAAGTCTTTCATGCTTAAATTAAAATTTTCATACAGCATACTCTTACATGCTAAATTGCTTGCTCATCATCCTACCATGACACATGCCACTTGAGCACAGACTCACATCATGCCATGACATGTATTATAGAACTGCAAGCTATTTGTGTCTTCTCCATGCCTGTTACATGATCACCTTGTATATTTTGAGTTGTGCAGGCATATCTCTTACTAACTCTAACTGACTAACTTACAAAAAAAAGTTTTCAAAAACCTAATTTGCATTTGCTTGTTGACTGTTGAGCGCCCCTCAAGCAAAAGCAATGATCTACCAATTTGTGAATGCAAGCTTTGTATGGCCGTTGGTGGCCTAAATATGGGGACGATGGACCCTTTCCAAGACTCTTGACCCAAATCTTGGTCACCAACAAGTTTTCAAAACCACTAACATGCATTAAAAAAATGTTTTCAAAAATCAACCCAACATGCATGCATTTAGGATAATTTGCATAATTTGCCTCTCTCTTCTGTGCATTTATAAGCTTCAATTCTTATTTGGCTTGAGTATTTGTCTGATTCGGAAATCTGCCTGGTATAGGTAATTATTCCATTCCCTTGCTTTTTACCTTGTTGCTCATACCACCCTGAAAATTTTCTTTGGCCTTGTATACCTTGATTCATGACCCAATGATCCTTTCAAATTATCGATCAAAATTTTCTTTGCTTTTCTTTTCGCATTTGTGATATCCCCCTGTTCACTGAGTTTCCATGCACGGTAGGCACAGGGAATCCAACGCCGGGCTGCAGCACACGAAGGCTAGGAACCCCAATCGAGGGTTTGATCACTCACTGCATTAGTTTAAATATCTTTCTCCCCCAGGATCATTTTGTTGATGAGTTTTTGTAGACCTTGTCCTAAGTTCATTTCTTAGTTGTTATCAGTCATGAGACCAAAACCCATGTCGGATGGGCTGGTCAAAATGAGGTCTCTCTTCTTATCCTCGAACAGTGCTTCTCGTTTCACTTGAAACACCGTCCGAGGAGGGGCAATTGTAGATACCCCATTTTGACCGGTTTAGGATCCAATTTACTTGTTCCTAGCGATATCCAAATCAGTTCAATACTTGTTCCAAATGCATTATTTTTCTATTGTGCTATGTTTTCACAAAATATATGTCTAGAACACATATAAATACATTCATCACATATACTCATACATCACATGTACTCTCTTTTAAGCTTCCATACACATCACCTATCCCCATATTATTATGACATGTACCTCTTTTTATACAACCTCACCTAAGCCTACACCCCAATATCTACACACATCATAATCTTGTAATCTCCATGTCCCATCACTCCTCACATACTCACTCACACACTCCACCACATCATTCTTCATAACATATACGTGGAGAGGAGTGGGTGATCAAAAAAGAGAGAACATGCATAAGGTGAATGTTTGATTTGAGAGGGGATGGGATGCTATTTTAAAATGTTTTCTTAGGGGTTAAGAAAAGAAATGTGTGGTTGTATTCCATTGGAAGTACAAGGACAAAAAGGAGAAGTGACAAGGGTATGTAATGGTTTTCATTAGAGGGAGAAGGGATGGAAAACAATGACATGGGGTTGTTTTCAAGAGGCTATAAGAAGGAGGTGTCCGGGGCTGTTTGGAGGGAGGAAAAGATTGGATCATCAAAAGGTGTGTGTTTGTGTAAGACAGAGGGAGAAGCCGTGAGTGAGAAAGAGAGTAAAAAGAGAGTCAGTGGAAAAGTTTTTTTTTGAGAGGGAGTGTAAACAGAGGACGTAGAGGAAATTTATAAAGCTTATAAACAGGGCTTTCTTTTGTTAACTTGTCATTTATTTTTAGTTTACTAGTTAATCTCATTTACATCATTTAGTTAGAGCATTGTTATTCCAACCCATTTTTATTGCATTTTAAAGGGGTAAATCTTTTGGGGAGGGGTTAGTAAAATCATTACTAGTCCCCTCCCCAAACAAACCAATGCGGTGCGTTCTAAGACTCACATTTTTAGTTTATTTTATTTTTATATTTTTAGAATAATTTATTACACTATTTTTCTAATCGGATCTTAATCATTTTGTGCGAGGTACCTGAGCTTTACCGCGTTGCGTGGCCGGCTGCGTCAACGTGAAGAGAATCCACCATCTCCCGGCAAAGGCGAGTAACAGAAGAACATTTTCTTTTCTTGCTTTTGAGGAAAAGCAAGTGGTGATCACAACAGCGTCCCTGGGAGTGGTCGAGCGAACTTGGACGATCTTTTGAACGGCGATCCGGTGCGCCGCGTACGGACCGGAACCAAGTTCGAAAGAACCGGATAACGATGAACATCGTCAAAAATCCACATCGACAATACCGTCCTTGTTACTTGCAATCTCAAAGAGTTTTGGATATACTGTCATGAGAGGCCCCGATCCACACCAGTGAAAGGTCCAAAACCTTATCCGATCTCCTTTCCCTAATCTCTATCTGATAACTGACGAAAGTGGGGTTCCCACCTATGAATCACCTTCCACACCTGCGAGGAGCATCTTCTTGGTTTAGGGAGTGGCAGGAACCGTTGTCTCCTTCCTTGAAGGCCACCTGATACAATAGTTCTCCACCTCGCATCCAGAGAATCGCTGAACTTCCACACCCATTTCGCAAGCAATGCTTTATTGAACTCGGCTAGATCTAGAACACCCAGCCCTCCTCGATTTTTGCTAAGACACACCAAATTCCAGCTCATAAGATGTACTCTTCTTTGTTCCTGCCTCGAGCCACTCCACAAGAATCTTCTTCTTAGTGTGTCCAATCGTTGTAGAATGGTCCGAGGAAGCTTGAAGATAGAAAGCATAAATACCGGGAGGTTGGACAGCACTGCTTGAAGCAACACCAACCTTCCCCCCGAGCTCAAAAGCCTCCCAGCCCATCCCTCCAATCTCCTTTCGAAGCGGTGCACTAGAGGAGCCCAATCTGCATTAGCCAGTGGTCGAAGACTCAACGGAAGTCCCAGATACCTCGTAGGGAATGATTCCACCGGAGAGGAGAAGCGATCCACAATCTGTCTCAGCTCCGAGTCCCTCATATGGATACCGAAGATAGCACTTTTGCTCTGATTAATACTCAAACCAGAGAGCCAACCAAACACTGTTACTACAAACATAACCCCTTCCACACATTGTTCTTCCCCTGGACACAAGATAGCCATGTCATCTGCATATAGAACATGGGTTAGATAGTACTCCGATCTACCACACTGAAGTCCCCGAATCCACCCAGCATTCGCAAACCGAGCAATCATCCTACATTGGAGACCATAATAAAGAGGAAGGGGGACAAGGGATCCCCTTGTCGAAGTCCTCTTCTTATCGGGAAGAACCCACAAGGAACTCTGTTGACGAGAATAGACGCCGAGGCCGTTGAAATGCAATCAAAGATCATTCTCACCCATCTATGGCCAAAACCATGGCTTAAGAGGAGCTGTCATAAGAATGTCCAATTCATTTGGTCATAGGCTTTTTGGAAATCAAGTTTAAGCATAATCCCCTGCCTCTGTAGTTGCTGGGAACCTGAAATAGCTTCTTGTACTGCCAAAAAACCTTCTTGAGGAGATCTCCCCGGAACAAAAGCCGTTTGGTTTACTTCAATCAGAGAACCGATGATCAACTTCATTCGGTTGGCAAGTGCCTTTGTAACAAATTTGAAACAAGCATTGATCAAATTGATAGGCCGGAAGTTTGCAATTTCCTCTGCCCCCTGCTTTTTAGGAATCAGAGCTATGAACGTTGCATTAAGGCATCCTACCACCTGTACTCCAGCATGAAATTCCGCAAATTTCGAAAATATCCATCTTTATCACTTCCCAGAATTCTTGGAAGAACCGAGATGTAAATCCATCCGGGCCCGGGGATTTATCCCCTACTGAATCAAAAATTGCTCGTCTGATTTCCAATTCTGAAAAAGGTTCCTCCAACTTCAACTTCCACTTCTCTATAAGACTAGGCAGGTCGTCATCCACCCAATCCACCCTTTGTCCCCTGGGGGCCTTCACCATCTCCTAATGCATCATTGAAGGGACTACACTGGGGGACTACACATAAAGGGTGGAGTCGTGAGATCGTCTAATTTTAAATTTGACAAAACTCTTTAATGCATCATTGAATTTTATTTTAAAAAAGCATGTGGTTGAGTGGGATCACAGGGCAACATGACATTGTTAATTAAACAAGGTTTTTTTTTTTTTGCTATTTTGAGATAGCAGTGGAAGCAAGGTCTTCTCAATACAAAAACAAAAAAAAGACAGCATGGTCTAGTCCATGACTATCTCCCGGAGTCAAGTCACGTCAACACACGTTTGATTTGGTAGTGTGAAAAAATTTCAATTAAATATATATGTAGTTACAGTGAGTTAAGATGACTAATAAGATATATGAGACAACATTTAAACGATAAAAAAATATAGTATAACAACACTTTTTCCACATATATTGAGACTTCGTTTGAAAATGGATTAAAGCTTTAGCTTTTTTAAGAAATTTGGATTTAAAATGGAGTTTAGAGGAAGCTGTCTCCACGAGTAGGAAGCTGTCTCCACGAGTATAAAAAAACTAGTTTTTAAATATTATTTTTGCAAAAAGATATCTGTATTTTTTAATTAATTTGCAATATTTTTTCAATTTAGAAATAAATTTGGATAAGTCAGTTGTTTTGCAAACTAAAAAGTACCCTAAACTAAACTCATTTCCTCATGTACTGAATACCACATGAATGTGCACCACTGTAGACAAAATGGAAGGATCAAGTTAAATGTCATCTTGTTGGGTTGTTGACCAGTGGACATGAATAGACCTGCATTGAATTGGAGAGGAAAGATTCCACTCGCGTTATGACTTACTTTTTGCTAATTCGTTGATGTTGAAGCAGCTGACGCCTCATATACATCAACCTTAACCCAACCCTTAACACCCGTTGAACAGTGTTGAAAAAATAAATGAAAATGTTAAACTCAACATTGTCTTCAGCCTCAAAACAGTATATCTCATCTAATGTTCATGTTCTTGTAAAAAAAAATTAAAATTGGAAAATATCAATATAACTCCATAAAAAGTTAGGTAAATCGATTTTAGTCTCTGTAAATTTTACAAATTGCCACAGATCTCGAGAAAGTATGTATGGATAACGGATTTAGTCTCTGAGTTAAATTGTTCCAATGAGTACATTCAAATAAGTCTTTTACAAAATATGAAAAATTCAATTTAGTCATTTTGATTACAAAAATGCATCTATTTTTTCCTGAAAATCCTTCTGCTATCTTATACTCACCAACAATAAGAAAAAAGAGAAAACTCAATATAACTCCCTGAAAATTTATGAAAATCGAAAAAGGTCCGTATAAAATCAGTAAATCCGAAAGTCAACACAAATCCGGATAATGTATTTCAGTAATTTATCAAATAAATTTTAAAATAGTATTACAGTAATTTATCATTATTGATCAAAGTCTATCACAGATCTGGTTAGTTCCGGTTACAGTAAGGACTAAAATGAATATTTTATAATATGATAGAGATCTGAGAGGATTTATCGATTTTATAGGAATTTTTTCTTATTTTCATAATTTTCTAGGTAGCAGCTATATCTATTTTTCGAAAATAAAGGCTGAGGACATTTTAGTAACTTTTAATGTAAAGTTAGGGTTAATCATGTACCCGGTGAGTTGGGGTGACGCTAGGGACTAAAATGATATTTTTCTAATATCATGGAACTGTTGTAATTTTTCAATTTTACAGGGACTAAAATCGATTTAAATTATTTTATAGGGAGTTATATCGAGTTTTTCCTTAAAATATATATTCCAATGAATTTTATGGACTCATTTGTAGAACGTTTAAAAAAAATCTTATGATGTATACTCAATATCTTATTACAGATAATGCAAGTGAATAAAGAGGTATATAGTACAGTAAATGTGAGTGAAAAATAGACTAAATGTACAGAGCTACAAGAAGTTAATGCAAATAATAATGGAGTTTCACATACATTCTAAATAGATGCATTCAGTTCACATGATATATGAACGGGATGAGATCTTGTACTTGTTTATTTTTTGTACTTGAAGTTTGCTTGACTTTCAATGTACGATTGAAGGTGTGACAAAGACGATCGTAGGCGTAAGGGAAACCTCTATGGAGCGAGCTTAGTAAGGCGATCGAAGTGAGGGCTTAGTGTTGAGGCGACCACAGGGAGGAGGGATGACACATGAGCATGATTAAAATCAAACAGTTGAGGAACGATCAGAATTAACAACTATTCCAATTCTAAATTCATCAAATGAAATACAGACCACACATTTCCTATGATGAAATCCAAGCACACAAATTAAAAAACAAGCAAAGGATCCAAATCTATATCTGAACACTCCTCAAACCCAAACGTATCACCTTATCAACGTCCACCAGAGAGTAGGGACACCTCAGCAGTCGAAGAATGCAAGAGCACCTGGTCTGAAGAAGTCGCATAAGACATGAAGAAATCATCAAAACCCTCGTACATCTCCATGTGAGGGACGCCGACATTCATGTAATCCGGTGATAAGTCCGGTAGCTCAACGTCGCGGTCCAAGAACTGCATCACCTGTTTCATGCTTGGCCTAGCTGGCGGAACGTTGTGCGTGCAGAACAGCCCAAGTTTTAGCACCAGCTCCACCTCCTCTGCCGCGTATTCACTCTCCAACCTCTCGTCAACTGTCTCCATCACCGTCCCCCTCCGCCAGTGGTCCAACACCCAATCCACCAAATTCGTCGGTTCTTCCGGCCGGAGATCGATTGGCTTCCGCCCACACACCACCTCAAGAAGGAATGCACCGAATGAGAATACATCGGTGGCTGTCGTACCTTCATAGTCATAAAATTCATGTACGACAAATATTCTGTCATTACTCCCAAAAATATATGTAAAAAAAAAAAAATTATATGTTGGGTGTGAATATGTAATACCCCATGTTTCCACAGTAATATATTATTGGTTTTGCTCCTAAATGGACTCAAGGTTTTAAAATGCGTCTTAGTGTTTAAGAGTTGTGCTCACATATAAGCACATATCACCCCTATCAGGCGATGGGGGACTAAATTCATGGTGTGGGAACTCACTTCACCCTCACCATCACCCAATTCTAAAGTCTCTCAACTGCTCATCACCCCCCTCAACAGGCCAGACATCACATATGTGAATACTACTTTGTAATAGTGCATACCTTTTCCTGTCTTGGAGAGTTCTGGCGCGAGATAGCCCAAGGTCCCGACAATGTGGGTTGTTTGAGGATCGGTGCCATGATCATAAAGCCTAGCAAGCCCAAAATCTCCGAGCCTCGCGTTCATCTCACCATCCAACAACACATTGCTCGACTTGATATCCCTGTGGATGACGAGCTGCTCCCACCCCTCATGCAGGTAGAGCAGCCCAGAAGCGACTCCCCTCACGATGCGAAATCTTTCGCTCCAACCCAACTTGTCCCTTTTCGTCCCGTCAAAGAGGAGCTTATCGAGGCTACCGTTCGACATGTAGTCATAAACCAAGAGTAGCTCCCCCTTTCGCCTGCAGTACCCGAGGAGTTGAACGATGTTGCGATGCCGAAGCCGTCCGATGCTTACGATCTCCGCCACGAACTCCCTCATCCCTTGCCTCGACTCATGGGAGACTCTCTTAATCGCCACCTCGCACCTATTCTTCGGCAACACGCCTTTGTAGACCCTCCCGAACCCGCCCGCCCCGAGAAGCTCTCGCTCTCTAAACCCTCTTGTAGCAGTATAAAGTTCCTTATACAAGAACCGGTGCGGCCCATATTCCACCTCCCAATCCTCCATCAGCTCCGCGAACTTGTGCCTCCGCCACAACATCACCCCAATGATTGAGGCCGCCGTTAACGCCACCACGGATAGGATCACCGGCAATCCAACGGTCAGGACCTTTGGTTTCTCTTTGGGTCCAATGCGTGGAAGTGAAGGGAGGTTGGAGAGGTCGAGATCTTGGGCTCTCCCATTGATGTGAAAGCTCCACCCAAGAATGTAATGTGAGGTAAAGATGGAGCCCGTCGAAGAAGAGAAGCCAGCGTACATAGAATCCAATGTGAACTCCGAGATATTGATAGTGATCGACATGAGTGGAACATCTGGTTTCGAAGCTTTAATGGGAGATAGTGTCACATTGAGTTCCATGTTAGGTCCATCGTAGTCCACCCACAGCTGCATCGGCTGCCCGCTTATAAGGCTCAGATTATGAAACCCGCGATTTCCGTCACTGAAATAGCCCGCCGGGTGAGCTTCGACCGACAGCAATCCGTTGACGTCTATCCCGACGTGGTTGTCGTCGATGTCGCCCAATTCAGGGTTGAAAACCGTGTCGAGCTCGACCGCGAAGACATGGTTCGAAGAGTTTCCATTGTTTGCTTGGTTGAAAAGGCCGAGGAACGCACTGGCGAGGGAGCCGGGGAGGTCGGTGTTGGGGGAGAGGACGAAGGCGATGCCGTGGCTGCTCACTTTGGGATACTCTGAGACGATGGCGAAGACGAAGGTTGTGGAGAATGAGATGGATTTGTTGAAGTGAAGCGGAGTTGGATAGAAAGCGTGTCCCTTTTGTTGCTTGGTGTTGTTTGTGAGCCTCAATAGGCCATTGGAGGTGATCTCCGCCAGACCGTTGAGGCTCATGTTGGCTCCACGGAAGCCATTGAAGACGAAGTTTTCGTCGGAGGTGGAGGCTTTGGTTTTGAAGAGGAGGAGGAGGAGGCAGACCAGTGTGTTAAGCATTATGTCGGGCTTCTTTGTTTTTCCGTGTGTGATTTTTTTTCTGAGATGCTAATGGTGGCTGCACATATATACTGTCTAATTCTTCGAGAAACAGTGGTGTCAAGTGTCAACAATTCCGGAGTACTAAGGCATAGCATGGTACTAGTCTTCCCCCATACACAATTTGTATTTAAATAAAAAAATATTAAAAAAAAGTTATTCACAACCGATATTTTATATGAGATATAATATACAAAAGGGCACCGATATTGACACCCCATTTAATGGAAAACCACCCCCATAGAAAACCCACCCTGTCTAATTTTTTAAACCTATAAAACCATCCCATGTTAAATATTAGGATGTGAACAATGTAAAACCACCCCATCTCATTTAAGTTTCTCTCTCTCTTTCTTCGTCCCACTCCCACCGTCCCACTCCCACCGTGAGCCCATCTTTCGATCGTCTCCGTCAAGCATCGCTGATCGCCTCCACGGCTCCTGCAGATTACCTCGCCTCCATGTCTCCCGCCGATCGCCTCCAGGTCTCCCGCTGATTGCCATCCACATAGCCCGATCGTCGTCCCATCTTCCACCCGCCGTCCTCTTTTTTGGCGGCCTCCAGTATTGGTAAATACCCATCCTCCTCCATCTTCTTTGTATTATTTTTTATCATTTGAAATCCTAGTTGATCAATTATTTTACCATTTGAAACCCTAGTTGATCAATGATTCTATGTTTTGAAACCCTAGGTCATCAATGAATGTTAATCCACTTTCTAATTGGGAGTTTTTGGGATTAATTTAGGATGAGTTTACTAACATGGCCTTGAATGATTTCACATGGAATAGGATATTAGAGTTATATTTTTAATAATTGTGTTTTTTTTTACCTCCTTTGCATTGGGTGACATTATGTCCCCCACATATAACAATTTTGTTGTATTGTGTAACTCTGTAGACATCAATTTTAGTTTTTATACTTAGTTTTGTTATATTTAATATTTTTTGGGTCTGCTTTACTGATTTTTAATCATTTTTTTTCCCTATCATCCATCAATAATAATTTGGTATAATGTTAGGTTTAGGCCTTTATCATTTGTTTTGATACGATAGTTTTGTATTTCTGAGTTCTTTTGTGGAATCAAAATATTGTGTGATTTGTTCAGAGGTGAAGTCCTGAGGCATGTAGGGTGGTGATGGTTTTATTTTATTTTTTTGTTTCAATGCGGTGTTTTTTTAGATGTATATCGTTGCCTTTTTGTTTTCAATCCAAATTAGCTCTTTTCTCTCATCGACATGAAGACTGGGGGAATTTTGCATTCAATGCCAGATGGAAGAATTGATTCAAAAGCGAATAAGCTGGCAGATCAGATCATCCATTCTTTTTTGGCAATATCATATTGCCTTTATGCATCTTAATTTATTTGCTACCCTGCTATTAGAGGCTACTTGATTTAGCATGCAGAGCAATAAATTTGAACTGAATTAGAAAAATCTGGTAAGCTCGAGAACAACAAACCAACAATTAAAATATGGAAAGTTCTATCAAATTACTGCCTTCTTCCTTTCCTTTGCCTTTGTTCGCTCTAGTTGGCTTTATAACATGAGTCTTCTTGAAGTTGACTTGTATAAATGGCAAAATGGCTTCTTTATGGCATCACATATATTCACATATATAATGAATGTGTATTTATTTAATTTTTTAATTTAATTTCTTGTATATGATTGAGTATTTACTTAAATTTTTACAATGCAGTATGGCGTCCAAAGAACGTATGAGACCTACAGCTTCCAATCGAAAAAAACATATCAATGACGTGACACCAAGTTCTCAAAATTTAAATGATGAAGTTTAAGCAAATCCACAAGAAGAAGAAGCGATGGAAGATGTAGAGGAAGAAATAGATTATGAAATTGATCATTGACTTTTGTCAAGATAGCACACCTCTTCCAATGTCCACACCTTTATCGATTATTCACACCACAGAACGTCGCAGTAAAAGAGTTAGCGATCCGATGTGGCTGTTTTATATTTTTTTAATGAGCTGATTAACAATGCTCAGTGTTTTTTGTTGTTCAATGTTGAATTTTGAACGTGCGTCGGATGAACATGAAGAAAAATAGTTGTATTAGATGGTTGATTGGGTGATGCAGTAATAGAATTTGATGATTATCTACTTTGTGCAGTTTGATATTCAATGTAACTTTTTTATTTAAGTATTACATTTGACAGGGAAGGATCCTATAAAAATTACTTGCATAGTACTTCATTTTTAGGTGTTATTACCCAACTGTCAATATCCCTTATGTCCATCATATGGAGCGTAGGTAGTAAATGGTTCTGTTGAACAGGTGACAAATAACAATTGTGTGATTCTGTATGTCTTGACAAAACTTATGTCGACATATATACCGTGGGTCGGCAATGGTGACGTCGAGCAAGTGATAGAAAACAATTGTGTAATTCTGAATGCATCGACATCTCGTGTGTCGACAAATTGAGATTTGGTCGACAAGGGGGATGTCGAATGGGTGACATAATACAATTATGTAAACTCAAGAATTTTGTCGACATCTCGTTTGTCGACAAATTAAGTACAGGGGTCGACAATGGTGATGTCGAACGGGTGACAGAAAATAATTGTGTGATTCTGAATGCATCGACATCTGATTTGTCGATAAATTGAGCTTTGGTAGACAAATGGGATGTCGAACTGGTGACAAAATACAATTGTGTGATTCTGAATGAATCGACATCGAGATTGTCAACAAATGGGTCATTCATCGACGATGGTCCTATCGAAAGAGTGACAGAAAATCATTATGTGATTCTGAATGCATCGACATCCCGTATGTCGATATATTGAGCTTTGATCGGCAATTGGGATGTGTCTTCAAAAACCTATCTATGGAGTGTATGATAAAGGGGGTGGTTTTGGTTGAAAATGGGGTGACATTGATAGGGGTGGTTTTGGTTGAAAATGGGGTGATATTAATAGGGGTGGTTTTCCTTTGATTTTTAAGTTCATATAAACATTAAATAGGGGGTGGTTTTCTCATTGAATGGGGTGGGTATATCACCCCTTATACAAAAATGATATAATGAAAATTTAAATAATGATTATATAAATAATTTATAAAATTTATTATGAAATTATACATAAATAAGATATGTTACCATTGAAAATTAGTTTTTTGAAATACCCCTCAACCAATCCTATATTATAAAAATGTCCTATTTGAAATTTTTAAACCAACAATATTACTCGAGTAAATAAATAAATAATGGCGTTCATGTACAATTTAAACTCTTTTGAATAATAAATATTTTGTTTTTTATATAAAAATATATAACTCATTAGATAAGATATATTTTTTGAAAATAAAAAGAATAAAAGGACGATCATAGGCGATGAAGGTGATCTCCTAGGGCCCCCACATTAAGAGGGCCCCAAAAACTAAAAAAAATTTATTTATTCCTATTTTATTGAGATTTTATTTTATTTTTTATTTATTTTTTATTTTAAACTTAAATTCTTTTCCATATTTTATATTTGTTTCTATTTTATTGGGATTTATTTTATTTTATTTTATTTGAAAAAAAAAGAAACTTAGTACTTCACCCGTTTTTTTCAGATTTTATTTATTTTCGATCTTTTTTTCATTTGTTTTTATCTTCTTTTTTAGTTTTTGTTTTTTTATCCCTAAGTATTTGGGATTTTGTGTCTTGTTGGATAAAATCCATCGCTAGAATTATTATTCGATAAACAACGAGCAAAACAATATTGGGTCACATTTTGTTTTGTTTTTTTTTTCTACTCAAATTTTTTAATTTTATTTTTTAACTATTTATTTGATTTTAAAGAACTTATCCATATTTGCTCTTTGTTCGTTCCTTAATATTAGGCCTAGTTTAAGAAATTAAATTTTAAATTTTAAAAATATTTAATTTTTTTATAATAAAATAAATAAATTAATTAATTAAGTGAATTTAGGAACCCCTTTTACAAGCTGGCTGATCCAATTTCCTTTTGTCAATCTTAGGCCGGTTCTGGTAATAGTGCATGACAGCATGAGATGCCTTTCCTCTCCAATTCAATGCAGGTCTATTCACGTCAAAGTGACCAACAACCCAACAAGATGATATTTTAATCCGTGAACATTCATGTGGTATTCACTATACAAGGAAATCATTTTCATATTGGACACATTACTTATAAATGAGGCAATTTGAAAATGAATTTTTGTATCCTAGTATATTATTCTTGATTTCTGGAACTCTCCTAAGCTCATACATTTAAGATTGTATTTTGAAATTCCAACCAAATCGCAACCCTTGTTTGGGTAGTGGAATAGAATGATAGAATTGAATAGGAATGAATAAGCTTAAAAACATATTTATTTGTAGGAATGAGTGGGTATAGTCATGTTTAAAATAGTCATTTAAAATTTGCAAAACACAACAGCCTAACTGTGGAAGATTAAAAAACACCACCTTTATTAAGTTCAATATTTAAGAAACATGAATCGTCACACAAACTTGGTGGCCCTGACTGACCCCGGGATTATGGATGAGACCATGGAGAAGACCTTGGATATTGATTGCTCCCACTCTCTCAAATATCCGAAGAACAGAAATACTGTCTCTCAGGATTACCCTACCCTAACCTAAAATTACTGGTTTAATTAAGAGGGCCCCAAAACTCTAAAAAAAAATATTATTTATTCCTATTTTAGTAGAATTTTTTTTTTTTGTATTTAATTTTTATTTTAAACTTGAATTCTTTTCCATATTTTATATATGTTCCTATTTTATTCGGACTTATTTTATTTGTAATTTGATTTGCAAAAAAGAAACTTAGTACTTCACACTTTTTTTTTCAGATTTTATTTATTTTCGATTTGTTTGTTAATCTTTTTTTCATTTTTTTATCTTCTTTTTTAGTTTTTGTTTTTTATCCCTACTTATTTGAGATTTTGTATCCATTGCTAGAATTATTATTGGGTCACATTTTGTTTTTATTTTTTGTTATTTTTTGTTCTATTCAGATTTTCTTTTTTTAAATTATTTATTTAATTTTTAAGAACTTATCCATATTTTCTCTTTGTTTGTTTCTTATTATTAGGCCTAGTTTAAAAAATTAAAAATTAAATTTTAAAAATATTTAATTTTTTTATAATAATTTTTTTATAATAATAAAAATAAAAAAATTAAGTGAATTTTGGGGCCCCTTTCACAAGCTTGCTTAGGGCCCCATTTCTTTTTATCAATCTCAGAGACAGTCTTGGTCCCGGGAGACAGACCCGGGTCATGGTGCGTTAGATGCTTTTCCTCTCCAATTCAATGCAGGTCTATTCACGTCAAAGTGACCAACAACCGAACAAGATGATATTTTAATCCGTGAACATTCATGTGGTGTTCACTGTATGAGGAAATCATTTTCATATTGGACACATTACTTATAAATGAGGCAATTTGAAAATGAATTTTTGTATCCTAGTATATTATTCTTGATTTTTGGAACTCTCCTAAGCTCATGCATTTAAGATATTATTTTGAAATTCCAACCAGAAAACAGCAAGCCCTTGTTTGTTTGGGTAGTGAAATAAAAGGATATAACGGAATAGGAATGAATAAGCTTAAAAACATATTTGTTTGTAGGAATGAGTGGGTATAGTCATGTTTAAAATAGTCATTTGAAATATGCAAAATTCAAAAACACCACCTTTATTAAGTTCAATATTTATTTAAGAAATATATGAATCGTCACACAAACTTTGTGGACCTGGCTGACTCCGGGATTATGGATAAGACCATGGAGAAGACCTTGGATATTGATTGCTCCCACTCTCTCAAATATCAAAAGAACAAAAATACTGTGTCTGATCAGGATTACCCTGCCTTAACCTAAAATTACTGGTTTAATTAACCGTGTCATGTTTCCTAGCTAGTGACCCATTC